>CAJNDV010032298.1:7284-18975 GCA_905221635.1 Symbiodinium sp. CCMP2456 | reverse complement strand
GGGGGGGGGGTTACAGGATTTTAGGACTTATAAGGGTTCTAGAGTTGACGAAATCACGTTTCGGCTTCATCAGGGTGTCTTTTTTGGGGGCAGGGATTCGGACATCCGGGGGTTACTTGGGACTTACGAAGTTTGATCCTTGAGCCCAGAAGCCCCATAAAACCTAAACCCCTCAACCCTAAACCCTGAACCCAAACCCCTCAACCCTAAATTCGGAGCCCTGTGTCAAACCCCTCTGAACTCCAAGTATATATACCACCAACCTGGGCCTTCCACCACCCCCGGGCGAAAAAAGCCAGATTAACATAGAAGCCTATTTTTAGGGCTTAGGGTTTAGGGTTTAGGGTTTAGGGTTTAGGAATAATTACCTATATGATGTTAGGGGGTCCTCGTTATAAATATCATTAGGGCCCGGAGTCCCAAACCAAACAAACCCCGCGCAAGCCCCAACTCAATGCCTGTTCGTGTGAGACTGGGTTGGGGTTTAGGGTTTAGGGTTTAGGGTTTAGGGTTTAGGGTTTAGGGTTTAGGGTTTAGGATGATATAAATCCTGCATTACCTTAATTTATAAGGACCCTAAACTATAGGAATTATGGTATATTCCTCATTATGGGTAATGCAGGATTTATGTCATTAACCGTATGCGCACGGCTGCCCCGACCCTTGTGGAAATAGATCGCAGAAGCCATAAGTGAGACAGATGGTCGTTGAGACCTTAAGTCCATAGATGCTTGTTCATCTTGTAACGCCTATTGTGGCGCCTATACTAAATCGTTTACAGTATCCCTAAACCCTGCAGCCCCCTACCCCCAAACCCTACACCCAGAAGATCCGAACCTAAACCCCTAAACCCCTAAACGCCCAAGCCCCTAAACCCTAAACCTTAAAACCCTGAACCCATTATAAAACAAAAGAAACCTAAACCCCTAAACCCTCAAGCCCTAAACTCTAAACCCGAAGCGACTTTTAAGGGAACCCTTAAAGGAAACCTAAAAGGCCTGGGCCCACAAGACGTCTGATGACGATCGGGGTCTGGGTGGACCTCGCACGAGCAGCCGTCGCTGGGATTTTTGTCAGTTTAGGGGTTTCGGGGTTTAGTACCCTAAACCCTAAACCCTAAACCCAAACGGGATTTAGAGGTTTAGGGTTTAGGGTAGTATGTACTTGGAAGTCTTTTGGTTATTAGGGCTCGGGAACAAGATTCTAGAGCGGTCTGGTTTTGTGCCGTAACGCTTCGGGTTTCAGTTTGTTCAACCCTAAACCCAAAGCCCCAAGCCCTGAAAACCCGAAGCCCTAAGCTCTATAAACCCTAAACCCTGGCCCTAAGCCCTCTAAACCCTAAACCCTAAGCCCTACAGTATACGTTGCGAGTACATGGTTTGGCGGCTACAGGTTAACTTTTTCACGTCCATGAATGGCCCTTCAGTTCTTGGCTCCTTTTTAGTTCTAGCGCAAAAGGTGCCCCTGTACATGAATAATTCTAGGGTTTAGGGTTTAGGGTTTAGAGAATACCCTGAGGGTCCATGTACCCAAACAGTGTATACATTGGCCTCAAAGCATTTATATAGGAATACTTTAAGGCCAAAGTATATACATCGACCCTTAGGGATAGTTCTTGTATTGGGAGGCACCCCAAACCCTAATCCCCCACCTTGACCCCTATTTATAAACCCTGAACCCTGATATATCCTGGTTTAACACCGTCACTAGCAATGAAACTTAAAACAGTTTACCGTCAGGCAGCAAGCCGTGCAAAATCTCTGTGTGGCAGTGTGTCTCATCGGAGATGTTGTATTCATCATGAAACAGCTATGATGTGCTTGTTGTGTTGTTCCACCCACGTCGGCCCGATCGCGGCACTTGCGAGTCCTCTAAATTTCAAAGCCCACCAATGCATCCCTAAACCCTAAACCCTAAGCCCTAAACCCTAAGCCCTAAACCCTAAAGCCCACCAAGTTCTCACTGCTATGATGCGCCAGTCCCAAGTACAAGTAGATCGAGTCCACGAAGTCGGTGATCACACGCAAAAGCGGCAATATAGAAGCTTAAACAATTAGAACAGGGTTTGGGGGTATATTATACTGTTTTCATAATAAGGAAGCCACCAAGACCTTATTCTAATTATTAAGGCCCCCAAAATCTGACATTTCAGTCCCTTGCAGGGGTGTAATTAGTTCATGCTAACCTTAACCAAGCCCCTGTACCTCAAGCACGGACCACCCTAAACCATGTACTCAGATTTGAGGGTAGAAGGAGGGTCCTGCTAAGGACTTATATGGGTTAAGGGGTTTGAGAGATTTTGGGGAATGGTCAAAGTCTAGGGCTTAAGGTTTTTTGGGGGCTCGAAGGCTCTAACGGGTCTCTCGTGGTGTGTTTCGGGACTTTCGAGACCTTAGTTGGTCTGAGGCTTCCCTTTCAGAGTATTAAAACGACGCTGAAAGGGTTTGCGGGCTTTGGGGTTAGCGGATTTAGAGGTTTTGGGTTCTGGGCCTTACGGGTTTGGGGTCTAACAGAGGGTAGAAGGAGTGTCTAAACCCTAAATCCTAAACCCTGAACCCAAAACCCTAAACCCTAAATCTAAACCCAAAACCCTAAACCCTAAACGCTAAACCCAAAACCCTAAACCCTAAACCCTAAACTCTAAGCCGGTCTTTGCTGGGATCCATAGGTCAACTCGAAGTCTGCTAGCGATTTCCTCATTTGGGTAGTTGTCTAAGTTGGGGTCCCGTCTTAGGAGCCCAAAACGAGGCGGCACTCTTCTAAAAAGGACCCTAAAAATAACCCCAATTCTAGGACGTTTTCAGGTAGGCAGCTAGCCTTATAGAAGGTCTATGTACCTTATAGAAGCCTGAGAGAAGCCCTATACACCCTAAACTCCCCACTTGTAGTTTCCTTCTAAACCCTAAACCCTAAACCCTAAACCCTAAACCCTAAACCCTAAACCCTAAACCCTAAACCCTAAACCCAAACCCCTAAGCTAACTAATACCAGAGAACGGCCTACTTCCAGGCAACAGCGCCACGGGCTCAAACCGGCTGAACCCGCAGGAGTCGGAATAGGGTTTAGGGTTTAGGGTTTAGGGTTTAGGGTTTAGGGTTTAGGGTTTTGGGTTGGGGGCTTATAGTGTTTAGGGTTTAAGGTTTAGGGTGTAGGGTTTAGGGTTTAAGTTTAGGGGATTCTAGGGTCTAGGGTTTAGGTTTAGGGCCTTAGGGTATTGGGTTTTGGTTTAGGGGCTTATAAATAGGGCTTTGAGTTTAGGGGCTTTGTTTTAGGGTTTTGGTTTTTTTAGGGGCTTATAGGGTTTAGGGTTTAAGTTTAGGGGCTTATAGGGTTTAGGGTTTAAGTTTAGGGGCTTATAGGGTTTAGGGCTTAAGTTTAGGGGCTTATAGGATTTTGGTTTTAAGTTCAGGGGCTTAGTGTCTAGGGTTTCAGTTTAGGGGCTTAGGGTTTAGGGTTTGAGTTTAGGGGCTTAGGGTTTGGGGTTTCAGTTTAGGGGCTTTGGGTTTAGGGTTTAAGTTTAGGGTTTTGAGATTGCTGTGAGGGAGTTTCGGGTTTGTGTTTCGGGTGTGGGATTTGGGTGTAGGGTTTCGATTGTTGATTCGTGCTTTGGGGTTTTGGGGTTTTGGGTTTAAGGCTCCCTACCCTAAACCCTAAACCGTTAAGGCTGATACCCTGTAATCATTGGCTATGGCTTACTATTTGTTTTAATTTTTGAAGGTGGCACGCCCCTAAACCGACTAAATTGCCCTAACTCAGAGGGTCCAAGTATCCAAATAGTACGTAGGGATTGGGTCCCAAATTCCATACTCTGCACTTAAAACCGTTTCTTTTCCTCCCTATATAAACTCTAAACCCTAAACCCTAAACGCTAAACCCTAAACCCGAAACCGTATAGTACGATACTCCCCCAAGACCCTATTCTAATTACAACGGCTCCTGCATTAGATTCAGGTTTCAGGATTTCGGGACTACGGTTGATGATATGGGGGGGTTGTGAAAATAGGGGACCCCAGAAAAGTACCCTAAATAGAAGGATCCTTATTATAAGGCCCCCACATGAGGTACCCCTTCTTTTCGGAAACTCCCGTATAAGAATCCTGCATTTAGGGTTTTGGGGTTTGGGGTTTAGGGCTTAAGGCTGACTAGTAAGGCTCTTGTTGCTGTTATGGGCTTAGGGTTTTAGGGTTTAGGGTTTAGGGTCTGTCTGCTCTAAGGCTCTTATTGCTGTTATGGGCTTTCTAGAGGAAGGTTTGGGGCTTTGGGGGCTAAGGTTTGGGCTTTCACTATGTGGGTCCATGAGCTTTGGGGTAGGACCCTTTTTTGCCCTGGAGGGTCTGCGGGTCAAACCCGACCCCTATAATAGGTATCTGACTTGGTGCCGTCCTGTCAGCAGTCTTCCTTTCTTCCTTCGGTTCAGTGGTGTTGGTTTCAACAGCACGGGCTCCCCCAATGGCTCCAGTCACTTGAATCCCGAGAGTTCATGGTGTAGTAGGCTGCTACTCATATATGATATTAGAACCCTAGACCCTAAACCCTAAACCCTACTCATATATGGCATTTCAAATTGCTTCTAGTGTCGGCTTCGGGTTTAGGGCTCTACTGTGCCACCCAGTAGCCCGATAATCAGATGGCAGGAGCCAAAGATTTTGTTGATTTTAGGGTTTAGGGTTCAGGGTTGAGGGCTTTTTCGGCAGTGAGACCCCAAGCCCGCCTACAGACGGGAAACCAGAGCAAGAACCCGAGAGCACCAGTTACCTATGTAGCGAGCTACTGCTCCTTAAACCCGACATGTTGTATAGGGGCCATTAAAACTAGGTACCCGAGCAAGGGGGCATGACCAGATAGGTACTCTGTAGAGGTGGCTGCCCTAAACCTTAAACCCTAAACGGCTTCTTGGAAAGCCCCAATGCCAGGAGATCGGATCGCGGAGGAATAGCAGAACCTCCGTGAATTCCGCCCCTGGATTTGAAGTAGGGCTTCGGGGTTAAAGTCGGCCCTAGGGCTCCATGTACTCAGAGACTCCTCCAAAACCCCTTAAGTAAGGAATATACCTTAAATTATAATAGGATCCCTAATATGATTTAAGGTATATTCCTTAATTAAGGGGTTTTGGAGTCTCTGGGTAGCTGTATAGTACACTTAGGTTTTACAAGGGTTCCTTCGTAGGTACTTTCATAAGGCCTATATACGTATATACTATAGTTCGAGGTAGTTAATAGAGGGCATCTTGGTCAGTGCATATGGGTTTTTTGAGGAACATTGATGAGTGCATGTTTGTGGTAGGTGTTTTATTCAGGCCTAAGTAGTAATGGGCATCTTTTAGGAACTTCGATGAGCGCATGTTTGTGGTATTGAATGAGGAGAAGCTGAATTACGTTGGAGAGTAGTAGGTAGTCTGGCTTAAAGTTTGCCGGTGAGTATTGGAGGTGAGAGTTTGGGATTTGGGAAGGTTGTGCCATGTTTTGGTTCCAACCTGTAGGTTAATCGGGAGTCCAACACGCTAAACCCTAAACCGCACTGCCTCTATACCCAGCTATTGACCCAAGTATTGGGAGCTTTCGAGAGAAGGCGCTGTTGCAGACACAGTGGCAGCTTGTAACAGACTAGGTACTTGAGTCTAGGACCGTTTAGGATTGTACGAAAGGCCGTGGGGTGTGTCTGCAGCTTCGGTTATAGAAGGGTTTTCGGCTATCGAGTTAGGCTTTCAGTTGGGGTTTGGGGTGTAGGGTTGACTTCTGACCTGAAAACGTAAATCTTTTGGGGTGTGGAAACAGATTGGAGAATTCGGGCGAACTCTATTACTTGATTTTGGGGTCCTCGGAGCCCTATAGCCCTAGTGGCAAAGCTCTAAACCCTAAAATTTTGTGAACCTAACTTAAATCCAAAAATCCCAAACCCGAACGCAGAGCCCTAAACCCTAAACCGAAAGCCCTAAACCAGTAAACCCTAAACCTGAAAACCCTGAGCTCCTAAACCCTAAACTAAATCCTAAACCCCTAAACCGTAAACCTTTGGATCCGTCATGCACTCGAGGCAACGTCGGGTGCGCAGCTCTTGGGCGCTGCTGTTCCGGCCTCAGTGCCTCTTTTGGGTTTAGGGATTAGGCATTAGGATTTAGTGTTTGGGGTTTAGGGAATAGGATTGTGGGTTTAGGGCCTAAGTTTAGGGTTTAGGGATTAGGACTTAGGGTTTGGGTTTGTAGGTTTAGGGCTTCTGCTTAAGGCAGGTTTCTGCAGGGTTTAAGGTTTATGGGGCTTTTATGGGTTAGGGTGTAGGGGTTCATGGTTGACGGTACGGGTTTTATACGGTACACAGACACATGATATTACTGAGGTCTGCTGGTTGAGCTTCTATTGGCTGTACAGGACCTAGAAAAAGCCGCGCCCAAATCCCCTCTCTACTGCAACAACAGCATGTATGAGGAACCCGTACGAAACCAAAAAAAGCCTAGAGAAGCCCTTGTGCCAGAAAGGCCGACCCCAACAACCCAAAACCTCAACCTTAAGCCCTCATAGCCCTCTTGCTGGGACCAATAAGAATCCCATGAACTTAAACGCCCTCTTTCGGGAAGCCTGCAAGAACCTTATGTGGACCCAAAATTCCAACTGCAGAAGCATCGAACCCTCAGCTTCTCCACGTAAACCCTAAACCGAAACCCAAAGAGAAGCCCGCAACCCGACCAAACAAGAAACCTTCAGGAATCCTATCTTTAGGGGTTTAGAGTTCAGGATTTATCAACCCATATCCTAAAGTTCTAAAGTAAGCCCTAAACCCTAAACCCTAAACCGTGCCCAAACTAAGCCCTATACACAAAAGTACTCTGAGGTTCCGGCAGGGTCACACGCAGGGTCACACCTGAGCCCGGTGACTCGCGCGCATTTCCTAGGGGAGTTCGAGACTTCTAGGCTTTAGGCCTCGGGGGTCGAGGGTTTAGGGTTTAGGGTTTAGGGTTTAGGGTTTAGGGTTTAGGGTTTAGGGTTTAGGGTATCTCAGGGCTTAATGTTGAGGCCTTTTTTTGAGGAGGGGCGGGGGGGGGGGGGGGGNNGGGGTATCAATGCGTTGATACAGTTCTAGTGGGCTTTAGTGGGGCAGGCTTAGGGTTAGCAATATAGTGGCCTGATAGTGCCTACAGGACGCAAAAACAGACATTAGTGGACGCAATTTACACATTAGCAGCTACACTTCAAGAGTCAGGTCTTAGGCATTAGGTTAATGCTTGGGATCTATGTTGCGGGCCTTACGAGTGAAGGTTTGTCGACTGGGGTCGAGAGGTTCTGGGTTGTGGGGTTGATCTTGAAGGTGCTGAGCTTGAGGTGGGGGCTGCACTTTAGGAGTCCGGCACTGAGGGTGCAGGTAACCTTGTTTGGTATACGGCGTTGGGTACTACGCTGTCGTTGAGTCCAACCGTGGAGTAGTAAGTCATCTTCGCAGCGGCATATTTCGTACTACCGATGGTGACCCTTATGGAGACGGGATTAAAACCAGTGCTTGCTCAGTGAAACCTTGTGAGAAGCCAATAATATAGTGGCCTAAATAGTTACCATTGTTTTTTTGGAGATTCCTCATTTTATTTATTATAGTATAACATACCACAAAACCTTATTTTAATTATTGAAGGCCCTACATTAAATCAAACACTGAACATGTCTTTACCTTACAAAGCCCAGCAGCCTAGCCGGACACAAACAAGTGAATCCTCCACCCAGGGCTGATCCCCATAAACCCTAAACCCTAAACAGCAGCCCGTACCTGCCCCGCTTGCCTGAAACTTGGGCCCCAAACCCTAAAGCGGTTTAGGGTTTCGGCCCTACCCTAAGGGTCCTAACACTTTCGGGCACCTCAAAAAGTACCATTTCAGAGACCCCACAGAGACCCAAGGGCTCTCCCTAGGAGATTCCGGACCCTCCCCAAGAGATACCTGGACCCTTAGGGTAAGCCCTGAACCTGGAAAAAGTCCAAAACAATTCGAAAGAACCCTATAGGCCCCGAAAAAAACCTAAGCGAGAAGTCCTAAACCCCGAAAAACCTTATAAACCCCATCAAACGCCTCTGAACCCTCAATACCCCCCTATAATGAAGCCCTGAAGCCCTCAAAGCCACAGCAAGACGAGGAACCCTAACCCCTAAACCCTAAAGCCCTCAAAGACGCAGCAAGACCCTAAAGCCTAAACCTTAAACCCTAAATTCAAAACAAACCCGAAACCCTAAACCTGAAACCCCAAACACTAAACGCTCAAACTTATAGACCCTAAGCCCTAAGACCCTATTCCCCAAACCCCTAAACCCTAAACCCTAAACCCCTAAACCCCAAACCCCAAACCTTATAGACCCTAAACCCCAAACCCCGAAACCCCAAACCCCGAAACCCCGAAACCCCAAACCCCGAAACCCTAAACCCCAAACCCCAAAACCCTAAACCCTAAACCCTCAAACAAAAAAAACTTATAGACCCTGAACCCTAAACCCTAAACCGCGGAACCCTAGACCCTAAACCCTCAACCCTAAAACCCTAAACCCTAAACCCTAAACCGTAAAACCCCGAGCCCTAAACCCTAAACCCTAAACCCCAAACCCCTATAATCCCTAAAAACCGAGGACTCCCAGGGCCTTGGGGTCGCTGATCATCTCAGCAAAGGAAGCGCAGGCGCGAGAAGGTTTAGGGTTTAGGGTTTAGGGTTTAGGCGGTTTTTGCTTGGGGCTTTGGGGTTCAAGGCTTCGTTTTTAGGGTTTGGGGTTTCAGGCTATGGGTTTGGGGTTTCAGGTTTAGGGTTTGGGGTTTGTTTTGCGTTTAGGGTTTTAAGGTTTAGGGTTTGGGGTGTTTTAAGCTTTCTATTGCAAGGTTTCCTGTGAGGGTTCTGCAACGGGTTTCGGATACTTTGACCATTGGAGGTGCTGTGGAGCTTTTAGCGCAAGCCCGCCCTCAAGATCTATGTGTTCCTTTAGGGGCTCCTTTAAAGATTCTTTTTAGGGGGTGTGCAGAGGGTTCTGTAAGGGTTCTACAAGGGTTCTAGGCCATGTGCTTTTATAGCATGATTTCACTTAAGCCTCAAATGGGTCCCAATATAGATACTTTATGACCGAAGTGTATACTCTATAGGCTATAGGTACATGATGGTTTTGGGGTTAAACGACTTATGTTTAGACGACTTTGCTGGGCTAGGGCTTGGTGTTTACAGAAACCCCAAGCCTTAATAGGGTTTAGGGCAAGTTTGTTCCATGTCACCAGCTTGTTGAAAAATCCTGGAGTTCCCTCAACCCTAAACCCCTAATATAGGAGCCCAAGTAAAATACCAATACTATTTCAGGGCCTCCTTATCATGATTATACTAATTGCCAATACTATTTTAGGGCCTCATTATGGTTATGGTATAATATTCAAATCATGACCAATACTATTTTCGGGCCTCCTTATCATGATTAGGGTATAATATACCCCAATCCCCTATTCTAATTACCTCAGGCCCCTACATTAAACCCTAAAGTCACGGGTTCCTCAACCACCCCCCGCTCTTGCGTGCCCGTTTTAAGCCATACCTCGGTTCATGCAGACTCCTGCACCAATAAACCCACCTTCTTGAACGACCAGATTCATAGGATGCCTGCTTAAATTAGGGTTTAGGGTTTGGGGTTTAGGGTTTAGGGTTTCTAAACCCTAAACCCTAAACCCTAAACCCTAAACCCTAAACCCTTGGGTTTAGGGGTAATGCTGTGAGGAGGGGGACGGAGGTGCGGTCTCATGGCGGATCTTTACCTGACGGGGTCCAAGTACATAACCATGATATACCTTCCCAAATAGTCACCTACAAAACTACTATCCGAAACCAAGGTATATCTAGTTCTTGAACACTAAACCCAAAACCCTAAACTCTAAACCCTAAATACTAAACTCTAAACGCCAAACTCCAAACCCTCCTTTGCGAGACCCTAAACCCTAAGCCCGAAACCCGGAACCCTAAATAAACGGATGAGCCTGTTTAGGGTTTAGGGTTTAGGGATTAGCACAATCACTACTATCCTGGGCCCTAAGCTTTGTTAAGCGCGGGTACTGTAGACCCTGGTGGGTCGCTTCTTACCTCAAGGGCGGCAAGTCACAGACGAGAACCCGCCGCTCCCAAACGACCCTTTCTTGGAGGATCATGGGACTTAGTAAGGCTATAGGTACCTTAATTGGAACTACAAGTAATTATAGTTGTAGTTACCTTATAAGTTTATAACCCTATGTTTACGAAGTCCCATGATCCTCCAAGGACCCTTTGGGCTAGTGGAAGCCCGTTGAAGCTCATAGAAGCTAATGGTTCAACAATCCAACCTGATATAGAGGTCCCGGTACTGCAACAATAATATTATTTCCCTGTATCACTAGGATGAAGCCCGAAGCCCCCGTTCTGATTAATTATCAAGTCCGCTACATGGGCCCTTCAAACCCCCATAATCACCCGTAAATCTCATAAAAACACTGTGAAGTCTGTGCAGATACCATCGACTCTTTCAAAGAAAGCAAGTGCAATCCTATGTTATGCCAGGCGGCAGTCTGTCCATGTCCAACAAACTGAGCCCAGAGGACTGTTCAATAGCGGTTCCTTTCAGCCACGAGTTCTATTTGGCGTGGGCTCCTTAAACCCTAAACCCTAAACCCTGAACCCTGAACCCTAAACCCTAAACACTCCTCCGGGGGCGAATTTGCTTTCGACCATTGGCTTGGTATTTTTTTGTGGCTCCAGGTGTTTTCAGATGGGTTTGATTGGGGTGTTGAAGGCTTGTATAGGATTGGGGTTATGCCTTAAGGCTTCCAGCGCGCTATCGAGCTTTGTGAGCTTGCTATGGAAGGGAGGTTTAGGCTTACTTTGAGCTTTAGGCTGACGATTTCGAGTTTGGTGTGTCCCCTAAGGCTCTTGGACCCCAATAATGAAAGCCCAAGCCTAAAGCGTATAACAGCAATAAGAGCCTTAGGGTAGGGGCTGTGAGTTTCATGGGTTTAGGGTATAGGAGTTGTAGCTTCGCGGGTTTGAGGTTTGTTGGGTTAAGAGTTTGCGAATTAGGACTTTAGGGCTCTTAGGATTGTGAGCCTAGTAGTTTGCAGTTTAATGTGTCGCGCAGGGTCCGGGTTTAAGCCCCTCTGTAGTTAGGTTTAGACTGCACCTACATGGTGGTGAGGTGACGGAGTTTCTTTGCCTCAGCGTCCACGGTATTTACCCTGCGCCTTGAGGCCCGACAACCCCAGACCCCTAAACCCTAAACCCCTACAGTCTTCCTCAACCCTTAGACCCTGAACCCTAAACCCTTAAACCCCTGAACCCTAAACCCTAAACCGCTACACCCCTAAACCCCCACCTTGGACCTCCTGGGCCGGTTGAATCGACACCCGAAACGCTTAAAGTCGGATCCCACGGCCATCAGATCCTCAGATCGCCAGCAGTGAGCTGTTACATACCAACCTTTTGCAGCCAACTCCTCTATGGTTTCGGTTCGAACGTGAAGATGTTTAGGGTTTTAGGGTTTAGGGTTTAGGGGTTTAGGGTTTAGGGTTTAGGGTTCTAGGGTTAAGGTGTAGGGATTAGGGCTTCAGCCTTGCAACATCTTACAAGCTGCCCTACCATCTGGGCCATGTTTGCAGCTTCGGGTTGTCCCTAGACCGTATCGTTCCGTGGAGGGATCCATAGGCCATAAGAGCCTAAGGGTTTCGGGTTTAGG
>CAJNDV010032297.1:107738-140747 GCA_905221635.1 Symbiodinium sp. CCMP2456 | reverse complement strand
TACATGCATACATGCATACATGCATGCATGCATGCATACATACATGCTCACATGCATACATGCATACATG
The DNA here is from genome assembly GCA_905221635.1 of Symbiodinium sp. CCMP2456. NCBI lineage: Eukaryota > Dinophyceae > Suessiales > Symbiodiniaceae > Symbiodinium > Symbiodinium sp. CCMP2456. Next base: position 140,677 of record CAJNDV010032297.1, on the reverse strand, counting down.
CATACATGCATACATGCATACATGCACACATGCATGCATGCATACATGCATACATACGTACATAGATACATACATACATACATACATACATACATACATACATACATACATACATACATACATGCACCTACACACCCGCAAATATATTTGTAGATATATATATATATACATACATACATGCGTATACAGACATACATTACATCACATTGCATTGCATTACATTGAATCACATTCAAGTTGCATGACATTACATTACACTACATCACATTTAAATTACATGACATTGCATGGCATTACCTTACTTTATGTTACCTTACCTCACCTCACCTGACCTGAACTGACTTGACCTGAGTTTATTTTGCCTTACCTCACCTCACCTTACCTTACCAAACCATACACACATGCATACATACATACATGCATGCATGCATACATACACACTCTGCGGATCTTCTACACGTGCCACTAGACCCTGATGGAATCATCGCACGCGATTGCCTGTGGCCTTAGTCGCACAAAAGGAAACAGGAGATCAGAAAACAGAGGGGAAGACATGGCCTGACGCAGTTTCCGCAACTTGCGACGTCCGATGTGAAAAAGCCAAACATTGCAGAACGCTACCACCTGAAGCTGCCAGTTAGCAGAGAGCCCCACCTCTCTTTCAGGGAGCAACTCCGCTGCACTCAGCCCCGATCATCCGATCTCCAGGATGTCGCTGCGGCCCTTCTGGTTTGCGAGGCCGGTGCGGCTGTGCGAGTTGTCGAGTTCTGCCAGTTTACAGCCGCATGTAGCTTTCTGGCCGCTTTTGCGAGCGGTTTGCAGGTAATGGGCGATTCGGAGAAGCGCCTTCGTGGCAGTAGCTTTCGGAACATGATGCAGAACTCACCGATATCTGAGGCTTGCAACTGCTCCTACTAGGCAGACTCTGTCTTGAATCCGAGGCCAAAACGAAACTGTTGAGTAAGTAACCCGAGTACTGACTCAGATCGCCTAACCTGTCATGTTCTCGGCCACTCAGTTGCTTCTGGCGGCTACTTCGCAATATGCGCATCCTCACGCCCGTCTGTTCGCTGGAGCAGCAGCGGCATGTCAAGGAGCAGTATGCTCCATCGACCACCTATGTTCTGGCATGGATGAATCAGTACACGCAAGGCATTTGGCCACTGCTTGTTTTGACCGTACCTTTCGCTATTTTCGTCGAAGAAGATCGACTCAACGAAGCCAGCTGGGAGTTCTACGCGCTCCAGGCAGGGCCAAAAGACTTCCGGTCCGAGTTGCACCATTCGCATTGCCTGCCACAGCGAAGCTTTCTCAATTCAGAGCCCGTCACTACATGAACCAAGCGTAATTCAGCCTGAAGTTTGGCAGTTTTGAGAGTGTGACACCCTGTGACATGAGGCAGTGGTCATCCTCTGGGCGATTTTCATGATTGGCCGATCCCGACATCGTTCTTCCTTCGTCCAGTCCTATGAGGCCGGAGAAAGCAAAACCTGGGCCGCAGACTTCAACAAGGTGACAATCACGCAGCTCGGCTGCAAGCGAAGAAGATTCTTGCTGGGCTTCGATTGCGTCGAAGGCAAGGGTGTGCCAACGTGATAGTCCAAGCCGTGATTCTGCGGGTCAAAATCTTCCCTGAGTCCTCAGAGGAAAGAAACTGGAGGTTGAAAGCAGGCTACTCGTAGTTGATGCTATGATTGTCAAAGACGCCCTCGCAGCTGAAGTGATTACAATAGTGATTAGTCATCACACTTATGTGCATGAGTTGATCGCCCCAGACCTCTAAGCTTCAACGTGCTCTGAGGAAGCGGCAGATCCTGCGGAGGATCATGTCCCAGACCGGTGCCGGCAGTGAATTCGCTGCCATGGTAAATCTGAGCCTCGGCAGGGCTGCAGTTTCGCGGCGTGCTCTTCAGACGTAAGGGCTCGCGAGCTTCGATACCCAAGGACCCAAAACCCGGACCACAAGAAGATGGTTCACCACAGGCTTTGGGTGGCATGGTGCTTGCTCCTTTCAGGCCTGGCCCCACACATGCCCAAAGCTTTCACAAACACAGGGAGTTGCCAACAAATCTGAGGCCTGGGATGCCTCATCTGCCTGGTGCTTGCCGGGCTCTTCCTTCTATTTACCATGGAGTTGAAATTCATACTGCCTCATGGCTGCAAGATAGGTTCTTCTCTGAATGTCGCACCTTCCGCTTTGTATCTTCGGTGTGGGCTTCTGATTCGGCAGCCTGGTTACGATTGTGACTGGTGAGTAGAGGGCCGCTGGGGCTCCGGAGACTCGAAGTTACAGTATGGGGCGTGCTTGAAGGTTTTGCGGTGCGCAGTGAGATGCGGGCTTCCGTGATTGTTGCTTCAGCACCACGTGATGCTGAGAGTCAAGAACTTTGACCCGGTCGACCAAGGATTTATGAATGGGGCGACTGCTACCACCTTGAATGCCACGATCCGGCAATAAAGCATGGATTTTCCGGCGTACTGTCCATGATCGCGTGCGACATATTGCTGGCATTGACGCTCAACGTGGCTACCGGCGAGCTTTGCAAAGCATTTGCTTATCGCATTGCCAAGTGCCTCGACTATAACTATAGATTGATGTTCCCATCGCTTGCAAGACACTTCTTCGCCTGCAACAACAGCTTGGCAGGACGTGGAACTTCCGCAGCATGATCTTGCGACAGTTTGTGGAGCACTTCACAGCCATTACCATCGACATTGTGGCCACGATTGGAATGTTTTCTTATCTTGCCTTCGCCTTCCTCCCCGAGTGGGAGACGACAACGCCAACAGAGTGGTGGGATTCCTCCGGTTGCGACATCTTTTGGGACTTCCAGGCCGCTCATCTGCTATTCACCGCTGGAAGCACCCGCACAAGCGGATATGCAGGCATGTAGACAGGTAGACATCAAGTAGATAGGTAGATAGATAGACACTTAGATAAGGGGGGGGGCACATAAATGTATGTATGCAGGATTATACATGTACATGTGCAAAGCACACGCTTACAGAGTAGTGAAGGCATCGGTTTTACCTTGTCCGTCCGTGGCACTCATGTTGCCGACGTTTGTGCCATGACCTGACCTTCAAGCTGCAAAGCGGAAGCTGACCAAATGCTTCCTCTAAGACCGAATCCAAGCACGGCAAGCATGATGCGTTGCGTTAGGCGTCTTGGTCTAGCAGTTTTCCCATAACTCTGCTGCCACCCACACTGGAAACTTAACTTCACATCCGCTGGCACAAGCCTTACAACTGTGTTGCTGATCTTTCTGCTGCACATCCAGCACTTTTCAAGGATGATCCCTAGCTTAGACTCGCGCGGACCCCAAACAAACAATCGCACACACACACACAGCCAGGCACTCAGGCGAGCGCGTGCACAAGCACAGACATGTTTGGCAAACTATGCATGAATGTAGTGCGTGTATATATGTTACACTACCTAGGATCATTGTTTTATTATTTTCCACCATGTTGTTTTCTATTATGGGATGTCTTCTTGTGTTAGATGATTTTATATAGCACTACATCATACTGATCATACAGTTAGTATATTGCATTACATTGCGGGGCATTCTTTTACGTTACGTTCTGTTGTGTCTGATTTTAGCACATTTTTTAGTTATGTTGTGTTGTGCTGCCATTCTACATGAGGCCGTGTTATGCGTCGTGATACTACAAGATGCATGCTCTTTTATGTTACAACTTATTATACATTATATAAAAAACTACTGCGTTGCATGTATCTACATACTCGTTCGCAGAAGTGTAGGTTTCGTGGCTTTTCTCGTTGCTCCGCGACTGCGGAGGCCTGCCGAGCCGTGCTCGGCTGCGATGCGGACGACCAGTCTTGTTGCTCAGGAACGCTTTTCTGTGCAAGGTCCAAGCTCGGCTTCAAACAGAGCCTTGGATGGATGTTCAATTCAATGTCAATAGGTACACTGTACTACCATACTCACAGTCACTCGATGCAGTCATACAAGAGTTTTAGTGAAGACAGTAGATTACAGTGTCGGTGCTTGCTGTTGTTGTTTCTACTGCCGCTGCTGTTGCTGCTGTCGGCATTCCCTTAGTCGTCGCATCCGTACATCTGCCATCTTCCATCAGTCATCATGCACAACCTTCACAATCCATAGCCATTGTGTACTTTTCAGCCTCCATCTCCCATCAGCCATCAAATAATGTGATCCATCTTCCATGATGTGTCCAGTCCACCCATCATCCATCATCGTCACCGTGGTCGTCGTCACTATCCTCGTCATCGTCCTCACTCTCATTGCTATCCTCGTCCGCGTAACCGTCAGCATCAGCCGCACCCACGTCATCCTCTCGTCTTTAGACTCATCATTATCACCAGATATCACCAGCAGCAGCGCATCATCCTCGTAATCGTCATCAAGTCCATCACCATCATCACCATCATCACCATCATCACCATCATCACCATCGTCACCTTCATCATCGTCATCATCATCATCATCATCATCTTCATCATCACCATCATCACTTTCATCCTCCTCCTTCATCACCAACGTGTCGTTGTCGTCGTCATGCAGAAGCGGCTAAGGAGACGCGAGGTATTCGAGGCGTGGCTTGGTGGTCTCTTCGTGGTCGCCCCTTTCGTGGAAATTCTCATGTTGTTCATAGTGCCACTCTTGGTCTGGGCCCGAGAAGCTTCCAAGGTAGGTCGCGTTGCTTGTTTCTTGCTGCTCTCTCGCTCCAAGCGCGGATGAGGCCTACTTGATTCACGTGCACTGCGAGCTGGATCGTGATTTGGATGATGATGCCGATAAAGATCAGCCCCGGCGAGGATGCAGCCCCTGTGCATGCTGCTGTGGATTCCTACGAGGACATGCATGCTCATGAGCCGTGGGCAGCTTCCGGTATTAGCTGCTAGCATGAGCTCGAAAGTTCAAGGCTTGCAATCATGACAAGGACTCGGGAGGCTCGTCGCCTTCATTTTCTTGCTGGATGGAGCAGTGCTTGGCCTCCCGTATATTTGGAGGGGATTCCCCTTCAAAGCTCCGAAAATCATCCAGGAAAACGTGGAGGCTGATGTCGAAAGAGACTCCAGACAGGCGAAAAGGTCTCGGGTTTGTGCTTTTCCGCTGTCCGCAGGAACTGGAGGAGGGCGAGGATGGCGGCAAGGATACGAAAGAGGCAAAAGAGATGATCTACTTGACTGATAAAGACCATCCCCAGGGTGCCACGGTAATTGGTGGGCTCTTTGGCCCCTTGGACCAGCGACTCCTGCGCCCAATGGATCCTCTGGACGAGCTAAAACTTTTGAAGCTCAATTTCTTGGTTATGGTCTTGTGCCAGGCTTGAATCAGAACAGAGGTTTCTGCTTCCTTCTTCGCACACATGGGAGCGAGAGTGAGGGAGAAGGAGCGGGAGAAAGAAAGACAACATGGACGCATATCTGCAGCGGCTCTTCCAAGCCCGACAGACCGGAAGCAGAAGAAAATAGAGATGCATGTCAACGCGTCGGACTTATGGTGAGAAATTCCATTGCTGTGAGCTTAGAGTCTAAGAGACTCATAGGTGCTGCCAGAAGATGCAGAAACAGCATCAGGAACACAGGCGTTAAGTGGGGTTGAGGCCTCCGGTCCCTTTGTTCCCGGAAGATAGACCCGCAGCCACAGAACCGCTGAACATGGGATTGGCGCAAGGTTTGCTCCCATCAATCCCATTGGAGTGATCTTCCAGATGCTGGCTCGCCAACTCGACCTGCACTCCCGGCTGCCAAAGCTTCTGATGGTAAGACGTCGCGGCTTTCCAACTGACAACCGGCTGGCCCATGCTAGCCAGAATCTGTTTGGCCTCATGATCCTACCCGTTGCAGCACTGTGGCATACAGGCTCGGCCTTCCACATTGGTTCTGTGTTATAGGTCGCATAAGGCATATGGGCCTTGTCCGGAATATGAATTTACGTCGTCCCAATGACCTCTAGCATCTTGAAGAGGTTTGTCTTAGAAGCGGAAGTGCTCTGCCCCAATAGTGCACCGGTGTGCACCTGCCAGGACTGAGCTTGGTTTCTGCAAACCCCGACCTACACACGCAACCGCATGGTATTGTTGTCATTGTTTGGTTTGCAATTGGCTTGGGAATCTCTGCCGCGGCGCTGCTTGGCCAATGGCTGGTCACGCGGCTCTATTCCTGGCTCCGCTGGGGCAAGGTGATGCTGTCGCGCGAATCCTCTGCAATCGTTGGCTTGGAGAAGGAGGAGCCCCTGCTTCAGTGTGGCTGAAGGGTAGCATAGAAAGGCCGCGGCTCCGAGATGCCGTCTGCTCTAAATTACGAGAAACTTGAAGAGGATTTTGTTCCAGAATGTTCTAGATTCCAGACCCTAAACCCTAAACCCTAAACCCTCAGATTCCTGAGGAGCTGGAGATCGAAGCGGGCGACGACGAGGCGGAGCGGGAGGAGGCCGAGGAAGCCAAGGCTGCCGAGGCCCAGGCGGAACGCTCCGCCAAAGCCGGCGGGGCCTCGGCGGAGGACGCGGCCCCGTCTTTGACCCTCTGAGCTTCAGGATGGCTTGTGAACGACTTAAGAGAAAGAGTGTGTGTGAACGCTTGGAAGGGACGCAGAATGAGGATTTCAAGCCTTCGTTCGGCCCCTTCTCTGGAACCATCATTGGAGATCATGCAAAACTTGTCTCTTGCATGATGGTGCTTTTAAGTCGCCCAGCCAACAACGGTTGCAGACGACGGTTTCCCATGAAAAACATAGCGAGATGTATTTCTATATCGAATTGCAAAACAGGTCGCTAGTGATCTGTGCGATGCAAGAGGCGCTGCCACTCCAAGAGTCGCTGCCACACGTCTGTGCCTCCTTTTTCGGGGCGTGCACCGGTCATGCCTCGGTATCACTGTACAGAAAACTTCCGTTCTCTTCCCCTGTCATCTTGTCGTCCCTGTCCCTCTTGCGCTGCTCCGCTCCCCATGTGTTTGAGTCCCGTCTCTGCCTGTTTGTGTCTTGACCCTCGCAGCAACTTGCAGGTCGATGCAAGGCCCCTAAGCAAGCGGCCCTCTGCTTTCTGGCATCTCGTGCTTGCGCCTCCAAGAGGCCACCGTGAGCACCACCGTCATGGCTTGGCATCTGCACATGTCCCAGCATCCTTTCAACCAACAAGCCATGGCGGAGAGCAGGTCTCATGTAGACACACCTCGCTCAGCCTGGAGATGATCTCCCAATGTGAGCTTTGACGTGGTTCCGTACTCTCAAAGCTTTTCCAGGAGAAACTTGAAAACCCGTGGTCGTTTCGTGGTTCCCAGTGCTTCGGGGGCGGGGGAATGGTCTCGGTTGCAGGCGATGTCTCGAAATCCATAAGACACTTGATTGGGCATTGCCGAGTAGCAGACAACCAGTAGCCTTGAGAATGCTAGCATCTTGCAGTTACCATGTCTCGAGGCACTTTGGGCGCACAGCTTTGCTAAAGGTGCCGCTGCGGCCGCACTGTGTGGACAATGTTGGCAGAGCGCATCGCAGGCATGATGCGCAACTTGAGGGATGAGATGGTTTCGATGTTGCGAGATCAAGAACAACGTGGTTGTTTGATCACCGAGCTGCAAGACCACCTCAAAACACCAACGATGAAAGTACAAGACGCGGAGAAGGAAGTTGACAAGCTCAAAGAGCTTCTTGCTTCCTTGCACACTACAGTCAAGACACACGAACCAAACATCGCCAGAGTTTTCCGAATCTGACAGTGAGGCCGCAGAGCTTGGTCCTTCCGACATGGCGAAGCTGCTTTTGCAGATCTTTTCGAGTAGCGAACGCTGACAAGGCGGAGGAGTCCAAGGAACGCAAAGAAGAAGTAAAGCCGGTAAAGTGTCAGATGCAGGAAAGTACAGCCGCAAACCACGACTTTGCCCAATGGAGGTGGCCAGGTTTTCACCGGCCGGCGATGAGTGGCAGAGTTGGCGAGTGCCGCCCAGAAGGTTTCCCAGGAAGACCAAGCTTGGACTTAGAAGGGCCAGGGCCAGGACGACGCGTGTGGTTTCTGGAGCCAGAGCTCTTCGCAAGAACATGAGACCCCTCAGACCAGCTGGTGCAGCTCTTGGATCTCCCAAAGCGCGCCCTTCAGTCCCTTTTCGAAGGATGCTCGGGGACACGGCCAGCAAGATGAGGATGAACAAGTCGAGCACACCAAGAACTGGGGCAACAGATTTTGGAATCCGTCAACGAAGTGGCCAACTTCCTCCTGAAAAGACTTTTCCAATGGCAAGATTGCCATCGCAGCTCGGCAAAACAGCGACGCTTTATGGATTGAAGCAAGTGCCAATGCGCCTCGATGACCCGATGACAGCGTGCAATACCCGAATTCAAGAGATGTGGAAAACGCTGCGAAAGGAAGGGTTGCCAACATCAGTTTTAAAATCGCCAACGAGAGATTCAAAGTGTGGATGGTTGGATAAAGCTTGCTCCTCGCATGATCGGCTTTCCGGCTCTCCGTTCCTGAAGGACGAAGTCAGCATCCTCAATCATATCCCGCGGGATTCCTGTCAGCCCCAGGAGTTCATGTACATTCTTGACTCAGTTTGTGTTTCCACGCACCGACTGTGGATATTCTTGATCCCTTCTCACCCACACCAGTACACGTGTAGCCGTTTCCTTCATAAGAAAGTTTTCAAGATCAACATCGCATCATTGTGCAAGCCGATGGTCGCTGTGGCGGCATGGTGAGCTTGGTCGATCTCTCCGATGGGGGTTCTGGGGTGGAGGTGCCCAGTGAGGTGTGTCCTGTGCGTAGAAAAGGCATCAGGTTTCTACAATAGTGACTATGGGATTTGTGGATGGTCTCGTGCTTGTCTGAGGTTTGTTACGCTTCGGAAGCAGGGTGCTGGATCTTCATCATGACCTTGAGCAGGATTTTCGTCGCCACACTTCTTGTCGCTGCAGAAAGCATCCAGCCCGTGCCTTGCTGAGCGGACAGTGCCTTCTCGACCTGACTTTTGAATCTGCGAGGCTTTTCGGCCCAGAGAATGCCAGCCTTCCCTTCCCGACGTGGCCGGGTATCCAAAGCTCCGTGCGGTGTTGTGTCAAATTCTGTCAAATTCGAGTCGCAGTAGGTCATGGGCATCATGCCTCGTCACGGGTGCAAGGTCCGGGGGACTGGACCTTCTGTCCACTGATCCGCCGATCTTTCTCCTGTACTGCCGGCCTGTTCGGGCTGATGCTTTGAAGACTGAACGCATCTGCTGTGGGAGGCGCGGTTTCGTCTCCAGCGGAGAGGCGGAGAGGCTTCTGCGAGATTATGTGTTTGCCCTCAGCCGAGCCCAGTAAAGTACCTGCTGCAAGCTGCTCCAGCTTCAGGAAGTGGAATTGATCCCGGAATTCGTGCGCCTTGTGCCAAGCATGACGACGACCTCTAGCTCAACATGCGTCCGAGACCAGTCAGATGCGACCATATGCGACCCGTTCAGGTCATGTCAACGACACCAGCTCGCCAGCATTTCAGCGTTGCGTGCAGCCCTCAGAGGCGTCTGCGGTCCCAGGACTACCACCACCGCGAACTCCCAAGACCGTCCGAAATTCAAGAAGTTGCTGCTGATATAGTAGGAATGGAAAGCGTGCGCGGATAGATCCGGGCTTGGGTGTAAATATTTCCGACCCGAGATGCGGCGATTCCCGTCGTCGTTCTGCGAGTCCACTCCAGCGGCTGGCAGTGCCCTCGGGCAACGCATAGATGGAGTTCCCTGTAGACAACTCCAGTTCGAGTCAGTTCTGCGCCAGACCACGCACAGAGCGGCGGTGCTTCTAAGGTGACCGCTGCGACTTCCAATCGGATCGACGTGTCTTCGCAAGCCAGGCGCGAAGGGAGAAGCCGCGAGACTCCTTCCTTGACACGTGGTGACTTGCATCGCATCGGGCCCAGGCCATGGTAAATGTCCACGAGCGGATTGCTTCGACGGTTGGTGTCCTGGAGGCGCGACAGTTTTCGCGTAGTTCAGATGTACAACAGGCCTGCATGCCGCGGAGGCTACTGGCATGATTCACCACATACTCGTATGTCTTAAAAATACACGGCCCCCCATGCGCATCGAGTGAGTGCCCGTAGACTCATGGGAGACGAGGACTCATTTTCAGTAAGTTTCCAGTACTTTCAGCAGCACTCGGAGATAATCGTGGTTTCCAGTGTTGCATTTACTTTCCTGGTTCGAGTTCGCCTGCAATCCAGACAGCACGGACAGTCCGAACACGGGCATGCTGCTGATGGCACTTTGGCTGGAGCTGTTGATTTGCTAACGACCACCTCCGGTGGCAGCAAGCCAATCCAGAAACACTTCCACATACATGATTTGTCGCCTTAACTAGTCGCAGGCAAGGCTTCCAGTTTGCACTACTGCTCCCAATGTTCTTGGCTCTGGATACCATCTAAGCCACGCCGTATCTAAGCAGTCTCCGACGAGCGACCCGCATGCCGTATTGCTCTCATCCCGCCCACTCTCATCTTGATGCTGGCATTTGTATTCGTCAAGCGTACTACTACAACCTGTTGCATGTCGCAAGTGCGAGGACCAGGTTGAGGAAGCCTGGCTCTTCAACTGGGACAAGTCCCGTCGAGGTCGGGGAGCGCGAAAGCAGAGGGGCTGCCGAGACCCTCGAGACTCAATGTGTCCTGCTTGAAATGCAGGGCAAGATCTTCACATGGATACGTACCACCACTTCCAGTTCCCGGTGCGCGTCGCAACGGAGCGGACCCCCAGAATGCTGCGTGGGCGGAAAGAGTCTGGCATGTTGGGTGCGACGCATGACAGGTGCTAGTCAGGTTGCGGGACGACCCTGTGGGCGTGGCTTTCCCTTTGGCAAAATGGCCCGGTCCAGATCACTCGCCGAACCTGCCCAGTCGGAATGGCCGTGCTGGCTGAGGCCTGCAAAGCATGCGCTTGCCGAGGACCTGAACTTGTCCTGCCATGTCTTTCGAGATGCTTGCGTACGTGATGGTCCCGCGGACAGGATGAGACTCTCATTGAGAAGCTGTCGCATGAGGCAGCCTTCTCTGTTGAACTGGCTGTTGGGCTCTTGTGGATGACGTCTTTCTTAATTGCTTTTGCGCAGACGGACCGGGGACGACTGAAGTGAGATCATGTGATGACATTCAGCACCGAACTGCTTTGTGTGAACCACGCATCTGGCACCCGTTTTTCGCAGGGAAACGAGCTGCCGTGGCGTGGCAGTGGGACCGGACGAAATTTCAAGTCCTTGGGTTGCTGTCTCAGGATTCGGTTTTCCTACGCCCTACGCTGTGGACTGCAGATTGGAAGTGAGAGGCTTTTTGGACGAAGCTTTCGCGGAGGTGTGCCGCAAGGCCGCGATGAAGCGGTGTGTTCATGCACGGTCAGCTACCGCCCCTGGCAAGGCTCCCTTGCGGCTCCGCCGGAAAACTCAAGGGGCAGAGGTTCCTCAGAGGTTTTCCCCGTGCCTGGATGCTTTGAGGCCAGGGGGATGCCCTTCTCTACTACCACCTGCTGGGTGACAGCAAGGCTCTCCTCGCTCGGAAGTGTCGGGGCGTGCAGAAGCCGGTAAGCAGACGGGGAGACCGCTTCTCAGTGCAGGTTAACATGCGCTCAATCCATGCGCTCGGATCTGAGACGTGGCCTGTAGCGCCCACTCAGAACGCTGCTCCCGAAGGATTGTGTCACCGGTAGTTGGTGCTGGCATTCAGCGGCCTCCGTGGCTGAGTATGCTTGGTGGAATTCAAGGTCCTGCACCACAGAGAGTGCCGATTCTCCGAAGATCTTCATGGCCAAGTTCGTCCGTGGTGGCTCTTTGCTAGGCGGGAAGAGAACGCTGTTGGATCTCCTGGCACGTGGCGACTGTTGTGTACTCAAGGCCCGTATGGCTCGCTGCGAACACCTTCCGTTCCATCAGAGTTGCGAGCCTGGTCCTGCCCCTACTCGTAGTTCTGTCAAGTTCTATGGCCTTGGACTTGGACAGAAAAGCTGGTGAGGATGGACTGGCGGCAAGAGCGCAGTGGTTTGGACACAGGCCGATCACCAACGGAAATTCTGCCAATGGCCGCTTGCTGCTTGTAACTTCTGCTTCATGTCACTCTCTTCCTGCCTCAGCTGCCGTGTGGATCGACGGGACAGACCATGGCCTGCCGGGCCCCTGGGCACTGAGAGTCAGCAGGGCACCGAGAAGCCAATCCCCATGCACAGGCTGGATCCCAGTGCTTGCCGGCAGCGTCTCGGCAGAGTGTGGCCGTCGCGAAGATCGGAGCGTATGTTTTTGAAGTCTGGAAGGCACAAGAAACCCTGGTTTGTTCGTCCGGCCAGCATCGCGGGCGGTCCACCAGTTCTGTCCTGCGGAGTCACAGCCTCAGCAAGAGCAGACTTTTGTGTGGAGTCTTCGCGAGTGGCCATGTGCCTGGGTCTCGCGAGGAGCCAGCGGAGACAGAGCCCAACGCTCAGCAGCCTACAGGTTTCCCGTCGCTTCCCTACTTGGATGTGCCAGATTTTCCCAGGTATGTTCAGCGAAGGCCAGGAGAAGCCTTCGAGGTTCACGTCGTCATAGGCCAGAAGTGGGCAAAGCCGATGTCGTCGTGCCCAGCAATACGCACCGGTAGACAGCCTGCAGCTGCAAGATTCTCGAGCTGGCACTGAAACTACTGCATTGTTAGGATTTTTGAGATGTTCTTGTGACTGGCAGCTAACACTGGGAGCAGACCCTGGCCACCCGGAACCGTCACTTGGCGAACGCTGAAGATCACTACAGCGCGTTCTGTGCTTCTGGCGTTCGGGCATAGCAGCATAGCAGTGCACGTGCAGCCCAGGTGCTGTCGTTGCGCGACGGACACACCATGGGAGGCCCTGCTGGTCTCCGACTGCAGGAGGTAGGATGCTGTACAGTGCCTGTGACGAGGGCTGCTTTGAGCTGAGAAGGTGCCTGTGGGCAGCACCGTGCCAATAGCTCTCCAACTTCGCACTCCTGAAGAGCCGGGTGCAAAGGTCGGATGACCCCATGCCCGCACAGCCGGCATGATGGGTCTTGGCTGCCAGGCATACAGCATCTGGAGTCTGGCCGATGGGGAGCGGGTGCCCTTCGGGGCGTTGCTGTGGATAGATGCTGTCGCACCCCGAGCATCTTGGATTGTCTAGAGTTTGCCAGCTAGCGTGTATTGCTTCAGGCTGTGGTTGGAAACGACGAGGACCTTAGCACGCCGGACTCGACTTTGTGCTCGGGATCTGTCGGTGCTGTTTTGCAGGACATGGCGCTGGCGCCCGGTGACGGTAAGAGACTTGCCTGCAACTCAGTACTAGTACTAGTGGCAAATGTAGCGCCAATTTGCTGTAGATCCTTCCCTTAATTTCATCGCCACCTTGCCAGCGTTCCCAGCCTCTTTCTTGGCCCAGCATGCCTTCCCCACAGTTTCGCACTTTCTCTCCATCCGTCGCCGCTCTACTCATCAAGACTTCCTGCTAAGGATCCTGCCAGCTCTCCCGCAGCGGGCCTGACTGCAGGCCAGGTGTCGTCTGGAGCGCCCGGCAGACGCAACACTTGCACACGGACACACGGGCCTGGACCCGGAGTTGAGACCCTGGGCTCGGCACCCGACTTCATTGCAGACCTTTAGGCAAAGCGATGTTACTGCGGCTCCTGTTTCAACTCTCGCGTTCCAGAGCCGACACCTGTCGGAGGAGCTTTCCTCACCCCTTCCACCCCATCGCAGCCCGTTGCCACTGGCATGTCTAGGCCCGGCTGTTGGGCCGGAAGCGAAGCTCCAAGAGGAAGTTCGCGAGGAGGCCGGACCTCTGTTTCGACCGAAGGCCGCCCTGAGCCGCCCTATAGTGGTAGACCGTTTCACGTCTTTTGGGCTCTTTGTTTTGGGTCTTCTCTGTTCAAGCTCTGCTCTTGGGAGGCAGAGGAAGCCTGCCACGAGCAGTCGCCTTTGCGCCTCTTTGTGGCACACTGCCCATGCAGCAGGTTACAGCTCCTTCCATGCCAGGTTCTGGACAGATCCGATATTCCAAGAGCTTTCCAGTCAGACTGCGTCCTTGCGGCCTGGACCTGGTTTCATGCGGGAGAGCAGCGGCTAACAGCTGATCTTCCTGTACAGAGCATGTGGGCTTTGCCGCCAGAAGCACGAAGCCCGCCTTAACCCTAACGCGCTCATGTCGTGTTTGAACTCGAGCTTGAGCTTCAATGTCAAGTGCCATATTCGTGCCAGGCCTTCGGTGGCGGCACCGGACCGGGGTAAACCCAGGCCGGCCAGACTTCAAGTAGCTGGGCCGAGTACACGGCCCCCGGAAGAGCCTCGAGATCCCTCCAACTCAAGAGCCATGTCCGGCAGGTCAATGACTGAAGTCTCCCAGGGGGCCCTGCGTCGTTTCAAGATTGGCGGCTGAAGGTCTGATCTAAGGTACTGTTCTTTTCCCAGTGCCTTAGCTTCCTGACGTAGACAAGCCATACGCAGCATAAGCCACAGGTTTAGGTTCACATAACCGTTCTGCTCTCGCGGCCCTTGATGGTCTTTCCCGCAATTGTAGGCTCTGCTGGTCGTTGGGGCATCGTGTGGGTCTCAGCTTCCGGCCTCAAGGATTGTCCTATGTCTAAGCCCTGAACGCAGCACGCGATGCTCTGAACACCTGGTAGCATTTCGTCGAGATGTTTGGGGTCTTAAACTAAGCAGAGATGCTGGAGGTCTACCGATAAAGCATCTGTTCAGGTTTCTGGTTTGGCGAGCTCTCCTTCCACCATGTGGCGCCACCAAAGACATTCGCAAGCAACCCAGAAGTCTTCGTGGCTGCGCCCGCGGCAGGCAGGTGCTTCTTCTTCCCGTGACGCGCCAAGCAGGTCTTCGGCTTCTGCCTTCCGCGAAGTTGCTCGAGCTCGGGGCTTCAGTGCCAGAGGCGACGCAGCACAGAGGTTGACTCCTGGAAATGCTGACAAAGGCGAACGTCGGAGCGAGGTTGACGCTCAGATTGCAAAGCCCTTCCTGCGGAGACTCTTCGCCTCTTCCAGTGGCTCGGACTGGCGCTCGCCTCAGGAGAGGTGTCTTTTCTGTACCCTGCGTGTCGCAGATCCTCTCAGCAGATCCTCGAAGAGCGTAGGGTGGCGTAAGGTGTCGCCTTGAGCTGAGCGAGCGCTAGCCTCGGCGACGGGATGCTGCGTGCAGTGGCAGTCCGGTGGAGCGGACTTCAGAAAGCCGCATGAACATTTCATTTCGTAGACAGCGTCTTGTGAGCTGCCGAGAGGGGAAGTATCTGCCAAGGTGGACCCAAGATGTACAGTCCCCACCGTCGCAGGCTGGAGCTTCTCCACCGCAAGCAAGTCAGCAAACTGCTTCTTGGCGTCGTGGGCAAGCCTTTCGGCTTTCCGCAGGCCTGGCTTGCATTGCTTCCGTCGGGGGGCCCCAGAACATGACAGACTGCAACAAAATGATGGCAGATGCGAATGCGGCCAGTTGTTGCGGTCAGGCCCATGCTGGCAGGGTCGCTTTGTGGCCTAGGTACGGACGGGCACACACAGTCGCCCTTCCTGCTTCCTGATATCACTTGCCATGGAGGTCTTCTTGACTGCACCATAGGAGGCGTCCAGGCCCCCACAGTCGCCCAACAGTTCGCAGTCGCTACAATCATTTTTGGGCGGGGAAGAGGCCTCGGAGCCCACGGTCTCGTGGCAGCCCGCAGCGCTGCGTCTGCTGGCGACGCTTTGCCTGGTGGCTGCTTCGTCCGCAAGTCTGGTGTCGCTGCGACATCGCTGCACCGCAGGCTGAAATGTGGCCTTGTTGAATGTCGAGGTGTTTCATCTGGCAAGTTTCCCTATCTATTCATCGGGCCTGCCTCCGGGTGCGGCCCTTACTGGGCGGTTTTCACCTTTCACCTCGCCCTCTACTCCCTGCTTGACTTGCTCGGTTTCCAAGGCCTCGCGAACTTCTGCACATGGGCCTGCGGAATGCTCCATGACCCCGTCTTTGCTGGACTGTCAGCACGAGCCTCCGTTCTCTTCCGACCTACGAGTCTTATGCCCTTCACGCCTGCTTTGGAGGCCGCGCTGCTTCTTCGCGGGGGGCAGGGCCCTCAGGCTGTAGTCGAAAGAGTTGGAGTTTCAGTTCGCCTTTTGGCTTCGTCTCCCAGGTGGGATAGTTGGAAGCTGCAGACTCTTGGCCGAAGGCTGGAACCTCTGCCTCAGAGCCCAGTTATACAAGTCATGCCAGATATGGACGCACTTACTGAGTACTGCTGGCTGCGAGTATCTCGGGCTTGCAACTGCCCAAAGTTTACTTCAAGACAGCTCGCTCTGCCCCTCTGCTCTTCAGAGCCCCGCGCAGGCTTGGGAGGAAGTGGCTACGGCTCGCACCAGCAGGTCTGCAAATTGCTTCAAGCTGTCGGGAGATTGGCCCGAGGGCCATATGCACACGTGCTCTTGCACAGAGCTGTGAGCGCCTGCGCCTGCCGCAGCCTGCCACAAGCGAAGTCAACCTCTCTCTCTCTCTCTCTCTCTCTCTCTCTCGCTTCTTTCTTTCCGTTCTCCGCTTCGTCAGGCCTCAGCTCGCGAGCACTGCTTTGTGGCGGACTTCGAAGGTGTGGGTCCCCCCCAAATTCTCTGACTCGTGGTGACCTGTGCCATCCTGTGCCTGCTAGGATTCCTGTCGCTCCTTTTCTGCCGGAGACCTGGCAGCGACGAGACGCCACGCAGACTTTGCTTTTTTTGGGATTTGGGAGAAAGATCTATGCTGAGACTGGGTATCCAGCCGCGGCTCGACGACCGCCTCTGCAGTTGGACAGCCGAGGAGGCCAGGCCGGCGCATTGCTACACCGAGCTCTGCCCTAAACGCCAACTTCACCGCGTGGGGTGGTCCCTGCTCCCCGTCAGGCCCGACGCTGTTCGCACCTCAGCTGGTCGGTGTGCAAGTTCGTTCGGCTCAAGTCTTTCGGGGCATTTCGTGAACCTGCCAGGTACTCATCACGTGTGCACGAGACTGTTCGGAGTCAAGGATGCGCTGCTGGCAGCGGGCTGACTGGTTGGCAGAGCCGGTCTTCCAAAAACTCATTGTTGCAGAGGCCTTCCCGCCATTGGACTTCGCTGGTTCCTTCGTAGAGCAGGAAGCTTGCATGAAGCTTCCACCAGTTTAAACCTTAGTAGCGGACCGCTGTTGTCAATAGCAAGCAATGATCTCCGACACTTCGTGAGGCTCTTTGTGGCTTTCGAGCATTGTGCTGTGATGACTCACTATCTGCTGACTCGCACGCTCCATCCGTAACCAGGACATGGTGAGGTCTGCAGCGCTTGTCCTGCTGCTGTCAGGCGTGGGCATTGGGGATCTGCCAGTGCACTCCTGCGCCCAGATGTGCAATGCACGTCCATGGATCGCGTGTCTCTGGTGAGGTCTCGGGAGCAGCCTTCGCTTGCTTCGGGCGGCCGTGCACAGCTCGGGTAAAGTCTATCGATGTCGTGAAGCTTCAGCCCATGCCTCTTGAAAGGTCTGGCTAGGGCTCCTTGCTTGCCTCGTCGTGGTGACAAGGCCAGACAAGACAGAAGAGATGGCTTGACCCACTTCGTGGCAGCAGGTCCTTGGATCAGTGCTTGGACGAGCGAGGGCGCATTGACGGCCCTTGCGCCAGGAGCAAAGCTGCACAATTCCTGCTCTCAGCCGCATCAACAACGGCTGAGGTGCCGTCGCCGGTCACACCCTACTTGGATTTGCCGCGACCCAAAAACAGGAGATGCTTGGAGACGCTTTTTCCTTCACACCTGGAGCGAGAGCTGCCAGGCCCGGCGACAGCGTCTCGGACTCAGCGAGGGCCCTGAAAGCCAGGCTTCACAGAGAGTCGAAGATGCGATGAGGTCGTGGTGGCGGCCGTGGTCCTTTGGGCCAGGCCCGTGCAACAGCTTTGCTGCAGTGAGAAAGGGGGGTGCAAAGCTCCGAGTCGAAGACAGGTTGTCTCCCTCCCCAGCAAGGCGCAGCTTCCCGGCTCGAGACTCGGAGAAGCGGAGCCGGAGCCTCGCAGGAACTCGCAACTCATGGAGTCAGGTTCGAGTCTCCGTGGCCGGGATTGCAGTCGCAGTCGGTATGGAGGCCAGAAGTGCACAAGTCAACATTGCTGCGCTCAGAGCTGACGGGGACGGATGAGCCTGCCTACCAAGCACAATCAAACCAGTTCACAGCGTACTCGGTGCCAGGTGCAAGGCGCACCCCATCAAGTTGGGAGGTTGCCGTGGTACGTGCTTAGCCACCTCGTGCTGACACCTCAGATTCTCAGATGCCTTGTGCACAGAAGCATACGGCAGCATACTGCTTGCAGCCGGGTTTGGGTCTGGCGGCCTGGCGTTTGTAGCATTGGGAGGTTGGGCTTCTCCTTAGCAGCACTATGCACTTGCCTTGACCTTGGTGTCTCAGAGTCTCGTACTCGCATCTGTTTTGAGAAGCATCTCGTTTTGACTTGGGCGCACGGGACCTGATTGCTCTTGGCCTGAAAGAGAAGGCCGCGCACCGCGTGCTCCTGCTCCCAAGTGGTGCTGCTCCGAGTCTGAGTCTCTGCGGCTCTGTGTAGGTCGGCGCAAACCCATGCCTGGCAGGCTGTTCATGCTCGATCGCCTCTGCTTCGGAGTCTGTGCCGTGCACGTTCGCGTGAGCCTGCATCCACACGCCTTGATGTAACGAAAACAACCACAATGATGCCGATGATGAGCATTGTAATTAGCTAGATCCGCAAAAATGGAGAAAACCGACGGCACAGGCGGCAGCACAGATTCGCATGGTAGTAGCGCTAGAACATGACAGTACAAGTCAAAGTGCCTGGACCACAACAGGCATGGTGAAGATCGTGATAGACTCGAAGCTTTTAACACAAGCTCCGCTCGAAGGAGGAACAAACTGGAGCCACTGTGGTTGAATCACAAGAAAGCTCGCCGACCTCAGGTTAGTTCATGGTGAGGCGTTCCCTTCGTGCGTTCTGGGGGTGTCAACTGGCCCTTGACCTCCGCCCCCCCCCCCCTTCTATGCTTTTCATGTCACAGCCGAGCACAGCACAACAGCGCAGGTACTCGAGCTCGTCTTCGGTCCCGCTCTCAGCCAAGATTGAAACGGCCCCTGGCGACCAAGCTCAGCCGAGGCTTCCTTCGGCCGAACCACGCCGAGTTCTCCTGGGATCTCTTCCTGCCTGTCGCCTACAGCGAAAGCGACAGAGCCATCCGAGCGAGCGTACGACTCCGATGACGTTTATTTCGGTCTTTCTGTCCGAACCGAGGACGGACACGCTGGCCACGCCCTCAGACGGACCAGACCCGGCAGGTTTTCAGCACTGAAAGCAGCAGTCCGAGGTTGTCTTGCTGGGCTCCTTCTGCTTGTCGGGGCTGCTCTACCTCTATGTCCGCAGTCTGGAGGCCGAAGACCAAGTGGGATCGTTCGAAGAGCCGTACAGTAGAGTCTCAAACTCTGCTCCTCACGGTCGACGCTGCAGACCTCGTCCGGACAGGTACTGCTTGTTAGCACGGCGCGCTTCGGCTGGGCGGCGTGCACCGCTGCAGCCAGGCGGAGACCGGAAAATTGAGAGCCCGCTGCAGTACTATTAGCACGGAGCTTGCAGACTGCCAACAATGTGCTGCCGTGATTTTTTGACAGCCCTCACGCATCGGCGAATTTTGCAAGCTTCAAGACAGCGTAGTTTGCAAACCATATTTTGATTTTGCGTCATGCGACTCCCGCTGTCCGGTCCTTATTTCCAGATTCCCTGAGCCAGTGGGACGTGATGCCAAGCTGAGGTGCCGAAGCAGTGCCTTCTTGGCACTTCTTGGCTTCGCCCAGCCAGGCTGGAGTGAGAGAGATAGAGCTGGAGGACTAGGCGTAGGGCTACGGGGTGCCCCCCTTGACATTGTTAACCAGTGATTCACGCCGTACCGATGTTTGGAGTCTTCTTTCTGCATTCTTTTGTCCCGAGAGGTGGAGCCGTTCGGTCTGTCGGCGTTCGAACCGATGCTGCCGGATCCCACGGCTGTAGCATGGTGAAAGGCGGCCTCGCCTTCAAGCACCAAGTGCCCAGCAGCTCCTTATTATAATTATATTATAATGGGCCCCAAAAGCCTATTCTAATTATTAAGCTGCCTTCTTCTGTAACTTCTGATTAACAGGTCGACAAGTTTCATCTTGCTGTGCAGAATTTGGGGCGGGACGCCTCTGTGGGAGGCGCTCGATCCCGGGAAGGCTTTCACTTCGCAGCGCGGCCCGGGAGCCCAGCACTGAAGCAAAGAACAGGAGGCGGAGCTTTGCATGCCGCAGCCACTACCGGTGCTTCATCAGCATTTTCACGATGCATCAGGTGCAAGTGTACCGGCGAGGAGTCGGTGCTCTCCGAGGAATGTGGCGATCAAGCGGGAGTGTCTTTGTTGGCACTTTACGTCAAAGCCATGTCGAAGGCCGCAGGCGTGAACCGAGGAGATGACGATGATGAAAACCGAATGTAGCAGGTAGCAGAAAGTTTGTTTTGTGCAGTGTGCCTGCGGACCCGATGCTGAGCTGAGGATCGGAAGTTCGATCTTACTCGCCTTCCCGTCGAGGCGCCAGCCGGCAGTCCCCACTCCGAGCCGATGCGTAAATCTTCTTCTAGATTGGCATAGCTATACTCGGCTCGGCTGAGCTCGCTTCAGTCAGTCCGGCACAGTTGCGCACCGCCCTTGTTCTGCATGCACCGAGGATGATGGATATATATACGGGAAGTCCATTATCGTCCCACTCTGCCGCTGCATGGTTTCAGCCCCAGATTCTTCAGACGGCAGTGTCCAGTATCCAGTGAGTCGGACCGGAGTTTGGCTGAAAGCTTTGCCCAAAAAAGAGAGCCTGCTGCTGTTGGGGGAGATTGGGGGAGTAAAACCCAGAATGGTAGGAGAGACCTCGGAGCTGCAACATTCCTCTGCATGATTTTGTGGGCCCCTCCATTTGCCAAGGTCATGGACATGAGCGACCGAGGTGCCAGGCAGGGGGAAAGTGCAACATCGTCACAGTCGGCATGTTGGCATTCAGCGCAGCCCGGCTCCCCTCTGCCCTCGCTTCCAGCTTCGCTTTTTTTTTGGGCTTGGGGTTCTCTGAGTGTCTGACAGGCCTGGCGTGTCAAAAGCAAGGGAGTTGGCAGCAGGAAGAGGGAGATCCGCGCCCCCAACAGAGACTCGGATTTCGAATTCGTCAATTCGTCCAAGTCGCTCTGAATTCCATGGAGGCATTTGCGATTGCAGCCGCCCGCAGGTGATCGCAGAGGATTGCCACCCATTTGGTGCTTCCTACCTTCGTCGCTGGCAGGCCTGCAAGTGCAAAAAGGCGCCTGCAGTTCTTGGGGGGCGGAGCTGAAGAGCAGAGATGCAAAGACGCAACCGTGAGTTGCAGGAGCAGCACTTGTCCTTCGAATGTGGAAAGAGGCTCCTTACTCTGCTGCTCTCGGAAGACCTTTAAAAATATATATTTCATATGATGCTTGTTGTGATTATAACTATTAAAATTAATCGGGGTGGGGCGAAGCTGCTAAGAGCCAGGGCCGCCCTGCGCAAGTTCAGCCCCAACGACCCCGAGGCAGAGTGGGTCTTTTTCTGCACCTGTCAGTCGGGGCCGGACTTTGGTACTGTTTCTACTGTGGTGGCAGGTGCAGGGAAGCGGGTGCCGGTGCCTCTCCGAGTCGGAGCTGATGAGGACCCGAGGGACCCGGCCCAAAACCGCCCCGCCGCGCTGCTCGGACGCTCTGATGATCGCGTTGTGCGCCCCCTGTCCCAGGAACAAGAGCTTCGTGGGTGTCTTGACTTGTCTCCAGCATCATGCCTGCCCGATTCTGGCCGCCGGCACTGGCATCAACGGCAGCAGATCATGATCCAAGGCGACTTGATGGACGCGCCTCTGCCGATCAGTAAAGTTCCAGAGCCGCTGGAAGACGGGCCGGTACAGACACGACCGTCGCCGACGTCCTACTCTTCCGAGGTGCTGTGGGCTCCCCAGATCGCATCGGTCCCGATCAGTTCCCGTCCTGACTTGTCCATTTGTTCTGTACACTGCAGGGAGACCCCCAGATGCAGCCTGCCAGCAAGAAGAGCGAAGGGGAAATGCTGGGCGGTGTCTTTTTGTGCTCCGTCCTTGCTGCCTTGAGGCAAGGTGGATCCACCGGAGGGCTTTGCTTTCGGCGACATCGTGCGCATCGAGAAGAAGGTCTCAGCCGGCCATCTTATCGTGGCCCGGCAGAGCTCATATCGGTCCATCACTTTTCAGATGCATGGTGGGAACGGTAAGCAGGGTCACGGAGAAGGGTCCGTGATTTGAAGGATGCATGGGGTTTTCGAGCCACAAGACATGCATTGAGTCATGAAACATGTCTTGGCCTGCACTTCTGCTGTTCTCGAATCTCAATGCCTGGCGATTTACCGGAGGATCTCTGGGGCGTAGGCCGGTCTTGCCCGAGAACTGGCCGTACTTGCCGCTCACATCCAGAATTTGCAGAGATATGCAGTGCAGGCCTCTTCCCGCAGTCCAAGCATGCCAAAATCAGTGGGACAATCGCGCAGGCGCAACTACGGGGATTTTAGTTTTAGTGGATTTATTATTTTTGTAGATTTGTGCTTCGCGCAGATTCTGCCTGATGGATGTCAGTTCGCAGGTCGTCTGTTCTGAGGGGACATCGGGGACGCAGGCGCACTTAGCTGGCGCGTTTGCACCCTGCAGCCATGGTGCCCTGCTTGGCTTATCCTGGCAGGGCCGCGTTTGTCTCCGGAAAGGCCACGGAGAGACGAGCACGTCTGATGTCTGATGAGCAACATGCGTCGCCACGTGGATTTTCATCTGTCCACACGACTTTGCAGGAAACATGGGCATGAAGTCTTTGGGCTGCTGGTCGCCTTCGAACCTCGAGAAGTTGGACTAAGCCTTGGGAAGCCGCTTCAACGAAGCGATCCTCCCCCGCACAGCTTGCAAAAGACACTGCGAAGGGTACCACAAAGCCACGAAGCATGTGCAGCCTGGTGACAGTGGACTGTCACGCGCAGACGAGCGTGACATTGCCCAGACATATCGACAGCAGAACCTGTTCCCTACCATAAAGAACCAACATGCTGGCGTCTCCCATGAGAGTTGGTGCTGGCAGCGGTTTTCAATGCCAGATGTGACGCAGCTCAGTAGAACCTCGCGCATCGGAATCTTGGAGTCCGCAGCTTCGGCTCAATGAGCCGGGCAGGTGACAAGAGGATGTCCGATGAGGCCTGATCAGGTGACAAGCTTCAGCCCAGGTTGCTTGACAAGGAGCCTGCATAAACTCCTGGGAAAGAAGAGAAGGGATGCCATGGCGTTCCGATGGGGCAGTCGATTCCGAAGTATATGACTCATTAAGTGGAAGCGGTACGGGTCTCAAGAAGAAGCACGTAGGCATAGGAGCGAAAGCGCTTAGATGGGCCGGGCTGCTGACAGGCAGCGACTTGCCATTTACCGGCACCTCACCAGGTGGGGGCCACTCCAGGGGCGCGCCGTTCCGCCAGTTTTCTGGCGCCTGTCTCGAGACAGGTGAGGCCTTCACGGACAGCTCGCTGGACGGAGACCCCATCCACGTGCACAAGAGACTAGGAGGCCCGATAAATTTACAGTACCCGTACGAATCGGGCGATAGGGCCCTTCTTCCCTGGGCCTGCCTCAGAGCCTTTGAGCAGGCCCGCCATGGCTAGAAGACGTACTGCACACAGCGGGACCCGTCACCTGCGCGCTTGGCTTTGCCAAGCCGCTGTGAGGCCCTGTCGCTGTGGCCACGGGGCAGCTTCCGAGCCACGGTCGCTGGCTCGCTGAAACAAATCTATTGACGTTCCCTGCTTTGCCAATCTCGAGGCGGTGGATCTGCACAACTTGCAGATCACCGGTCAAAGACTCTTGCAGGTGACGTTGCGCAATGCAAGGGCATGCGACTCAAGTTTGCGCATGAGACAAATTGCTGCAGGTCACGGCAGATCCCCCAAGTGAGCGGGCTCCTGCGCAGGCCGCGTCTCTGCAGCAGCCTTCCCTTCCATGAAGGGCAGAAGTGGACCTTTCAGGTGAAAGCAGAAGAGCCACTCCGAGGTTTGCAGGACGGTTCGAAGAGCTTGCGCACAAAGGGGATGGGGCCAGTTTCAGTGTCAAGACGAGCCGGGGGAGATGTTAGAGCGTGGCGGGTGCCTAAGCTTTTGCACTGTGAGATGCTGTGAGGAATCGTTCCCACCTTCGGGGTGCCCCTCCCAGCTTACAGTACGGGCAGAGTCAGAGTCTTTTTCGAGCCGCATCTGGCGAGATCTGATGCCCCGAGGCCTCGGACTGCGGCGCCGATTTCGCCATGGCTTCGACATCATCCCATTCTTGGTGCCGTGCTTCAAGGCATGAGGAGACGTACAGACGTGGCTTCGCTTTGCAACACGCTGTCCGTGTCTTTCAGGGGAGCCGCCCCAGGCCCGGCCCCTCTTACCGGACGCCCGAGCCTCGGGTTGATCCATCCAACGGATCGTTTCGGAGGGAGCTTTCATGGTCGAGGCCACTTCAAGACCGTGGCTCCAGCTGCAGTTGGCCGATGCCGCGATGCAGAGTTGTTCCAGCTGAACCCTGACGAGGCTGAGCCCAAGGGACTCGAATTGGACTGGGCTGACATCAACGCCGCCCGGAGCTCAGCCGCGACGAAGGCGAAACCGACGGAGCTCTGGGCTTTGGCGGCTCCGCAGGCGGGTGGATCCTTCGCCTCGCCAGTCCGAGGCCACAGAAACTTCCCATCTCCTTTTCATGCTTTTGCTCTTTGGGTCTTTGGGTCAGCGTCAGTCAGCTCCCAACTCTTTTGCGCGCACGCTGCCGGCTCTTGGCTGGATGGTTCTGTGGAGCTGCAGAGGGGGCCGATGCACACGGCGTAGCACAACGTAGCACCGCGCGGCACATCACCACTGCGGAGCCCCATGGCGACAGCTACTGTACCGTCTGCAGATGCAAAGAGCAACGTCCCTTACTCATCCGGGCATCCGGTCTCATACCAGCATGTGTGACTAAACCAGTTGAGAATCTTCCACCCGGGCTTTCGGGCCAAGCGGCCGAGCCCGGGAAAGCTTCCGTAGCTTGGAGCCATGAAGCTCGATGCAACCGCCTCGGAGCAGCAAGTTCCTGGAGTCATTGCTCTGGCTCTGCAGATCGTTGCAAGGAGATCTTCACCTCCACCTTCTGTGATCAGCTGTACCAAGGTGACGATGTTCCGGTACATCACCAAGGAGGAGTTCAGAGTGCTCACGGCGGTTGAGATGGGAATGAGGCCGACGCCAGCCATAGAAGCTCTCCGATGGCTGGCGGTTTCTCATCTTTTAAAGGAACCACGAGCACGTTCCAACTCCATTGGTTGAGAGCATTGCGAAGATCAGCCTCTTCCTAAGCAGAAGCTTTGTGTATCGGTGTAGTCTTTCTGAGCGATGCCAACCCAGATCGGAGCAGCTGCTACAAGATTCTGCAAAACCTCCTCCGCAACAAGTGCCTGGCCCGGTGTTTCTTTCTCCGCTTGTTGCGATGCGCAACTCACGAGTGAATTGCCGCTCAGGCTCGTGGCTCACGACGGCTTTGGCCTGAGATCTGGCAGCTTACGCTGGGAGGGAGCTCTGCAGTCCTTCAGGGCAGAGCTATGATGGGTGGAGAATGACCTACCACGGCTACGACTTCCTGGCCTTGAGGGTGGGCCGCAGCGGAGAGCCCCCACCCGGAGCTGCGAATAGCTGCTAAGCGCTTTGCTTGGGGAGGCGCTGGCGGCTCGTGGCACCCTTACTGCAGTCGGTCGAAGGCTGGGCGCCGGAAGCTCAGGAACCAAGGCCATTCAGGCCGTTTCTTTCTGTCTAGACCGCTGTGCAAGCTGGGAATTAGGAAGCGGAAGACAAAGAGTGCTACGATGGGCCCAGGTCGGGAAGGAGTCCGATGTTCACTATGCACAGGCGTGCCAGGGGGTGGATTGGGAAGCCCTCCTCCCATCGTGGTCTTGGTGCCGGTGCAGGGGCCCGACGGGGAGCTTGTGGCCCTGAAGCTTCACAGACTTGGCCATGGCCACAGCGTGTGACGGCGTGGCATGTAGGTGGTTGTGCCTCGAAATCTGCTTAAGAGGTCGAATCAGTTTCCGAGCCATCAAGGAGAAACGAGACTACTTGAGGCCGGGGCATGGTGCATCGAGGGGGCCTTTGCAGGTAGACACAAGACCACTTGATTGTTCAAGTCTTTGCGTGCCCGAGGCATCGAGTCCATGCATCGTGGATGTACATGGCGAAGCTTGCCGCGGCCAAGGAGTTCGCGTACATGAAAGCTCTAAAGGACTCGCTCGCGCTGGTTTTGACTCGGAATGCCAGTTGTCTGGGGGATTTCAATCGTTGACGTTGCAGGACGAGGGATTTCCTGTTCCCACTCCGATCGATCAAAACCGCCACGCTGTGGTGATGTCTTTCGTGATGCCCTCAACTCGACGACACAGTCGGAGCGACACTCAGCCGGACGTCAGGTCGATGCGAAGCCTCTTTTCCAGCTGCGGGAACTTCAACATCCAAACCAGGCACGGGCCAAGGACGGGCCAAGGCCACGCATGACGGGTTGGATTCGCTCAGCTGAGGTGTTGGAGCGCCTAATGAGGCTCGTCGTCAGGCTCGTGCCTCGTGCCAGTTCTCGCACAGCAATGGAGGTCTCCAGGGTTCCAGGAGTGCGATTCGATTGAGCAGGTTGCTGAGAGCTGGCATCGTTCACGGCGATTTCAATGAGTTCAACCTCATGCTGGATGAGGCATTTCGACTGTGATCGAGGTGTTTGCCTTGAAAACCTCGTCACCTCGTTGCTCGGCCAGGACGAGAAAGTCACCTTAATTGACTTTCCCCAGATTGTATACAACAGCCACCCGAATGCAGAGGACCCGGGTTCTACACGCTCGCTATCGTGATGCCCCTAACCACCACGC
This sequence comes from Symbiodinium sp. CCMP2456, assembly GCA_905221635.1. Classification (NCBI taxonomy): domain Eukaryota; class Dinophyceae; order Suessiales; family Symbiodiniaceae; genus Symbiodinium; species Symbiodinium sp. CCMP2456. The sequence goes on along the minus strand of CAJNDV010032297.1, from coordinate 113,797 downwards.
CCTTGCAGGAATTCTTTGACAGAGATGTCAGATCTGCCTGATGCCTCAGCTTGAAGAAGTGCCTCCGAAGTTCCCGAGTGATTTTTGCACAGCAGCGTGCTGAGATCGTGGAGTTCTTCCGGAAGCGCCTCAACATCGAGGCCCAGCCTAACATGATTTAGAGGGTGAGAGGGTTTGCATGGATTTGTCTTGGATGGCAGGTGCAAGAGTGGCCGACATTTCAGGAGGTGGCTGCGAGAGGGCGATGTAGCAGTAAGGATGGACAGACGAGCATGAGATCCCTCATGCCGTGAACCAACTCATCTCAAGTCCTCAAGGTTACATAGGAGTGTACCTCAGACCCATGCCATCGTTGGCTGCCGTTGGTACTGTTGGCCCTGTGGAGGCCTTAGAGGATGACCGAGAAGAGGAAGTGTCTGGGGGCCTGAAGGCTCGCACCTCCTTGCAGATCTCGTCAATTCGCCAAGCCAAAAACTGGAGCAAGGTCACGGGCTTCAAGGCGGAGGAAGACGCTCTGCTTGCCGGGCTCTCTCACTGTCCCTCCTTCTCAGTCGGATGTGTTGTGCCCTAAAGTTCCCCTGCCGGAGGTTGCCGCGCACGAGCAAGGCCGAGCTCATCGCGAAGACGGAGCGGAGGCGAAGTGCTTCCGGCCCTGCCATGGCCATGCCCTGGCCCCGGTCCTCTCCCTGCTGGTTTTTGGAAGGGCGTTGAGGACGACGAGGACGAGGAGGATGCAGAGGAGGAGGTGGAGGAGCACCCGGGCGACCGCAAGGAGGCCTGCCTCTACCGATCGCCCCGGACGATAAAGAATCATCAAACATCCACGCCTCAGGCAATGGCCTTCCAGCCCCCTGCTCGGCCAGCCGTCCAGGCGGCTGGCGAGGGGCTTCAAGATCTCCTTGCGGCCGGAAGCAGACAGGCTTTGGAAGAGGATGGGCTTTGCGCAATCCTTGTTGCCGCACTTGGCTGTGCACTTGTTCCGTGGGGACAGGACTGCAAGATGGACGAGGCTTGTCCACCCGAGGGCTTGTAAATCAAAGCCTAGTTCATCAGTGCAGGGAGCACGGGCATAGGAAGCTGCCTGTGCTCCGGGAGAAGCTGAGGCAGTGATGTTTCGTTTGTTCACAAAAGAGTAAGTTTCACGGCAGACAATGCTCATCTGGACAGGTGCTGGCGGCCAGCAGCAACCTCAGCCTCGACGTGGTCACAGATGATTCAGCCGGCTGTTACATCTCCGTTGCAGGCGAGGCCGCGCAGCAGGCAGATCCACCGGCTGCTCTTGATGAGTGGCTGGGCTGCATAGTCTCTCAGGGTGCGCTCGGCAACAGTCAATGCCGCACTTCCCATCAGGGCGAAAGGGGAAGACGAGGATAGTGATAGCGAGGACAGTGAGGACCGGTCTGCTGTATCCTCGAACCTGCGGCATAGCATGTGGCGTGTGTAGCTGCTTCTGGCGAAGGAGGAGGCAGCGCCAGGACAAGTCAGCCTCCCTGGCGCAGATTAGTGATCTTTGTGAAGTCGGTCACTTCGAAGACCCTGCTGATACAAATATGCACGCCTCGAGAGCTATGACTGGGCAGTGAAACTTATTGAATCTCAGTGCTGTCAGACATCGTCAGCTCGCCACAATGTGCAGGTGTCGACACAGGCGGACGACGGGTGCGCAAGCGCCAGACAGCCAAAGAGGCCCCATCACCCCCATCACTGTGATGTTGCATGCCTTCTCGGCACACCGATGGGAACTTCTTGGTACCAGCGTGCTTCGCAATACAGGCACGAGCTAACTTGCAGAAGCAGCAGAAGCCCAACACTCAGACGTGCATCTTGCTATGCCCTAGCGCTTCGTGCGTTCGCCCCACCCATGTCACGCGACGCAATTGAAGGAAAAAGCCTGCCAAAGCTAACAACCAGAAGTGCAAGGACCCAGAGACATCCAAGGGCCTTTGTGTGCCAGGGGACTTCCTTGCGAGTACCTGAGTTTGAAGCGGAGAGGAGCACCGTCGTGCCAAAGCTGAGATCAAAGAGTGGCTAAGCTGACAAGCTTCGGCTGTTGTACATAGCTCAAATCTTAGCCTCTCGGTGTGAAGAAGCCGCCCATGCCCGGTGACAGTCGAAGACTCTCGCAGAGGGCCCTTCGTCTTGGGCGCGACGCACCATGAGAGTCAAAGACGCCTCAAGCACTTCGCATGCTATGGTTGGGTCCGATTACTCAAGCAGTGAGTTGCTCTGACGCAGGCGAGGCTCCAGGAAACGCAAGGCGAAGGCCTTGCGGACGCCGAAATCAGCGAGTCTCGGTGCCCTGGCCGCGCTCCAGGACTACGCGAGGTGGACCGGGAGATCCTGGAGCAGTTGCGGGCGCTGAGTGAGGCGCGCACGCAAAAGTTCAGCAGAAGTCGCCGAACTCCTTTGTTCCCTGTCCTACGCTTTTTTTTGTCAGGCCGTTAAGGCCATAAGTACGACCAGCACTCCAGGCGGAGCTTCCTTCAAAGTTGCTGGGCCTGGCATGTGGCACTGAGAGTCTAAACAGGCAGCACTGCCGAGAAGCAGGATACCGTCCCCGGCTTAGAGATGCGCGACCAGCCCCAAGCGGGAAACAGCTCAGGGCTCTGAGTATCTGTGTACTCGGAGGTCGCAGACCAGCTTGCCGCAAAGCGGGCCGACGAGGCAGGAGGAGGGCGGAGGAGGGTCTCCGAGCGCACGCAGAGCATCGGTCGTGCTCGAGGCAAAGAAGCGGCTTCTCTCCGCGTCCTGCCTGGCGCTGGGAGTAAAGGCCGGTCTCTGAGACATTGTGCGGCCAGACCAGCTTTAAACAGCCGCAACTAAGCCGCCCCAGAGCTCTCCGTGCAGGACGATCGGCTGATGCTCGTCGATTGCTTCCTGTCCTGGAGCCATGCTTGGCGTAGCTCCAAAGAAGCTCCCAAGGACATGGCGGAGCGCTCTCCTCCTTCCCTCTCGGATTTTTGAGCTGCAGAGGATACATCCACTCGGGATGCTGCGGCGCAGGCTGAAGACAGGCGTCGAAAGTAGTGCTCAGAGGCTTGTGTGCTTGCTTCTGAGCGGCCTTGGAGATCACCGGCTTCGCATCTTCCAGAGGTGCACTGCAGCTAAATAATTTAGGGGCACTGTGGCAGCTGCTGTACGTGGAAGCTTGTCGCACAATCTCAAGGAAGCGCCGGCAGAAGATCCGTCAGGAGCCACCCACCGTGTGCGCGAAGTTTTGCCTGATGACGATCAGTTTTTTGCAAGCCTTGTAGAATCAAATTTGGTTCATGGGTATGTGAGTTTCCCTTTGTCCCACATGGCGAAAAACTGTCCAAGCTATTGGTTGACAAATCTTCTTACGCTTGGTTCTGAAGCAGCTCCTGGTTGGTTGTGCAGGCAAGTTGCTTCGGGTTTCTCGGCAAAGTCTTTCCGGACCGCTTTGCTCAGCAGCAAACTTCGTGTCGAAGGCTGTTTGAAAAGGGATGGCTCCGACCACACAAAAGCAGTCGCAGCTACTGAAGTGCTGCTGCAATTTGCTGGCGGCTTCTCGCCTTCCAACATGTCGCCGGCCCAAGCAAAGAAAGAACGTAGCTTTCACAGTTCGCATTGGTTTGGGAGCATGTTGCCGCCCTTTCGTACTTTTTCCCAGCTGTTACTGTTGACGAATTGAAGATTCACATTCACTCCGTTCGTGAATGAAGTATGTCCTGGAGAACATGATGTTACGGTGGCTAGCTGCTGCAAAGGGGAGCCTCGTGTGACGGCTTTCAGAACCGCAGGTGCAAGGACGGGGCAACCACTGTCCGGCCAGAAGCAGTTGCCACTAGCAGTGCGAAACCAGCTCTCGCAGCACACGATGTACCGAGGCCCATATGTACCGAAGCCCATGACATTCGGTGCAAGCAGTAGATGGACGATCTCGAAACCAAGCACAGGAGATCGTTCATCGAGACATCATGGCAATAGCTTCGTGTGACTACAATGTGCGGATCTGCGTACAGCTGCACGAGAGAATTTGCTGCTTGCTCCGCATCCTGCTGCCTCTAAGCAAACATGTTTGGAGCACTTGGTGGACCAACGAGACCATCTTTCTTTCTTGGCGAAGACATGCAAAGACTAGCAAGCACCTCTTGTGTCCCTGCTTGAGTCATCTTGAGTCTTGGGAAGTTTCCTGGTGTCAGAGGTGTTGTTTTCTGTCCCTCATTTGCATTCGTGCACCTTCCATCAATGGATGTGCAAGCCACAGTCGTTGTCCCTTGACAGGCCGAGTGTCGTCAAATTTGGTCCGGCCATGTGTAGGACCTGTTTTGCCCGTGCTGGCAGACCACGCCATACGTGCCCTTCTGGGCGAGGAGGCGACACGCTTGTGGAAAGCGGTGATGACGCTTGCAGAGCTTTCTTGCCACTAAGCATTTCTGCAGTCGAGTGCTTCCTGTTTCACCGCGGCCTGTGTAGGTTTGGTTGGATCCTGATGGTTCCCTGCACGGTGCATCCTTGTGGCTGTCTATGACGCCTCCGCAGGCGCCTGTCCCGCTCTGCAATTTTGTTGTTGTCGATTTGGTTAGGTGAGGCTGGTGAGGCTGGTGGTTGATCCACCGGTGCACAAAGACAGTGACAGGCATCGCGCAGATTCCTCCAAACCTTCGACATTTGCCTTCCTGAGGTGCGGTTTGCAGGGAAGGCATCGGTCCTTCTGACCGCTTACGGCAGTCGAGCCACGGATTCCAAGGTGCCTTCTGCCCCCTCAACCTCGGCTCCGTGTCTGCCTCAGCGGTCATGAGCACCTTGGCTTGCGTAGTCCCGGGCCAAGGCTGCATGCTCCAGTTGCGATTGTCAGAGCTGTTCGGCCCGCAAACCAGGGTGTCCTAATGCGTCATGTCGGAAGCCACCGAATATCGCAGCAGCCCATCTCTCATACGATCCCCCTCCTGATCCAAATAGACTGTCTGCGTTGGCGTGGTTTTGCGCCTTGCGCTACATCGCTCCCATTGCTCTTGTGCTGTGGCGTGCCATGCAGCCTTTCGGGCCGCTGCGATGTCTGCTGCTGGCGGTGCTGGGCGTCCTTGCGCAAGCAGATGAACCCATCGTCCTGAAGCCAGGGGAAGCCGAGGCAGGACTCTCTGAGGCTTTGTCCCCCTTTGGCGTTTTGCGTGTGCCTGGGGCAGGCTGGCAAATCACGGAAGATGATGGAACCTCGTCGCGACAGCTAAGACTCCGGTGGTACTTCCTCAGTCATAACGCCGGAGGCCTGGAGATCCGCTCTTCTTGAGCCTGTGAGGTGATTATTCCAGGGGGGAATGTACCAAATCACCATTACCAGCAGACCGCCCAAGCAATTCAGGCAGGACGCGGCTTGTGTGTTCCTGGTTACGCGCGTAGCTTCGCAAGGACGCGGCCGCACAGAAAGGTTTGAGCCTGTGGCTGGCAGGAGCCTCGGTACTTTTGGGTCGATCTTTCTCGAAGGAAAGGTTATTTGGGTGTGACACACCAGCGCCAGGTGGTGCCGACCGTCTTCCAAAACCTCTGCATCATCAGCTGTGCTGCGACGTGGCTCTGCTCCCCACTGCACTCGGCGGTGGAGGTGGAGAGTTGGACAGGCGAGGCGCACCGCCGTCAGACTCGAAACGCTGTGACTTGCAGGCGGCGCTCTCCGCCGCTGCGAAGCAGGGCTGGAATCGGACAAACGACTCCGAGAATTTGTGGCTGGCTGGGCACAGCCTTGGCGCCACCTGTGCAAACAAGCTTTTCCAGGCTCGAGGGCCCTCCTCTCCGCAACTCCCTCCGCACCCTGCACCTTGGTGGCTTTGAAGGCCTACAACGCCCACAACTCCAGCAACTCGGGCTCGAGTCCCTATGCTGGTATGGTGGTCATGGGAGGCTATGTGGATGAAACAGGAGCCTGGCGTAGCATCGGCTAGTACTGCGATGTGTGAAGACTTGGGGGTTTCCGAAAATAGGGGACCCTAATATAGTACCCTAAAGAATAGGATCCTTAATATAAGGACCCCAAAATAAGGTACCCCCCCTACTTTTGGAAAGTCAGATGTGAATCCTGCTTGATTGTGAACCGCAGTCAT
>CAJNDV010032297.1:84955-106795 GCA_905221635.1 Symbiodinium sp. CCMP2456 | reverse complement strand
GGCCGATAGGTAGCTAGCTCCCGTCGTAGTCTCTGGAGCCCTTGGCTATCAGCCATCAGTTATGTTCGGGCTGAGGCGAAGCTTGCAACCAGCTGGCTCTTGAAGCATAGGTCGGTTTCACTGCTTGTGAGTGCCAAGGCGGCTACTTGCCCGCAATGCGCAGAGCCCGCTCGCGCCGCGTGCAATTGAATTGTCGTGGTAGTAGGAGTAGTAGTAGCAGCAGCAGTAGTAATAGTAGTAGTAGTAGTAGTAGTAGTAGTAGTCGTAGTTGAGTCGTAGTCGTGGTCGTAGTCGTAGCGGTAGTAGCAGAAGTAGCAGCAGCATCCGGAATCTAGGCGCACAAGTCATGGAACCCGCTTCCACTCCCGCATGAAGCCGTCATCCCGGCCCATTCCGCCGCTGGGATCCCCTTGCATTGTTGTACGGCGCAGATGTTGCGAGTCACTTTGCAAGTAGCGGACCTCCTGGGTCAACGGAGGCTGCCGCTGCCGGCTTGGAGGGCGCGCGGCCCAGAGGGTTCCCGGCATCGCATTCGCTTCCCGAGCGATTTTGGAGGGGGGGGAAGACATTGCAGAAACCTTGAGAGTCCTCGGATCGGGTAAGGCCTGGGAGAGACTCTGCTGACTCACCGCGCGAACCCTTTGGCTGAGAGCTCTAGCGGTCCGAGCCTTGGAGAGCAGCGCTTGGCGGGAACGAATGGCCTGGCCCATCTGCCGTTCCTCGAATGCCCTGACGGCATCCGGCATCGCCTTTCGAGCTCCGACCTCCGGCTTTGGCAAAGCGGCGAGTTCGCAAAGTGCAGCGTGCTTTTTGATAGCGGTCGTACTTTGGCATCTTGCGATCGCTAAGCCGTGTCCGCCCGTGCGGAAAAGGCCTCACGGCAATGCAGCTGGCGCAGGAGTACGGTCAAGTTGCGTCTGGCGCCCAGTCGTGATATTTGTCACAGCGACCTATCTGACCATCTACAGTGGTAGATTCGGCAAGGCTTTGGGGAGACTTTGCACACACGGTACAGCTGTGCACCTCAGCTAGGATGCCAAGGCACTGGGAGGTGGCTTATGCCACTCTGGTCTAGAATGCCGCCCAGTGGTGCTTGTGCTTCTATCATCCATCTCCCGGTAAGCACCTTGACCTGCCGCCCCCGCTGCAACTGCGACCCTGTTCTTGCATTGTGGGACAAGCAAACTCAACAAGCCGCACTAGCTTTGCGATAGCTCCCCGCCGGTCATACATCCGGTGCAAAGCATGGTTTGACCTCCCACAACTGTTGCATCGCACATCGCTGAAACTACTCAGATGCATGGTGCTGAAACTGTCCGATTTCAGAGAAGCCTCTCGAAGCAAGACCGAGATACATGTAATGCCTTACGCATGGGCACGCCGGCAAACAGGCTTCAATCCACCTCATACGGTGTGGGTCAGGACAATACGAGAACATGCGACGCTTCCCTTTCTGCTTTCGTGGTGTGTGTGTGTGTGTGTGTGCGTGCCAGTCAAGGTGGCCAACTCGGACATAACAGTACAAACAGTTGCTAGAGGGTTCCACGAGCTAGTAGGCAACAGCTAGACTCCGCTGAATCGAAGGCGCAAAAACCAATTCATGCAGGCAGCGTGTGCTGTTGAAGCAGATGGCTGCGATGATCGAAAGCAGGAACCGTTTCATCGCCAAAACCAGTGGTTTGGAGTTGGCGAGTCGGAGAGCAGAACCTGACCAAAGCCTCCAATTTTTCTGAAAGTTGCGGTAAGGTTTGTGCAACTTCTGAAGTCTCCCCTGGCAGAGCGGGTCGGGGCCTCAGGTGACAGTGCTTCCGTGCCGTTTCGAGCTCCTGAAGAGTGTGTGTGTTTCAAAGGGCAGCTCCTGCTCGTGATGTCATCTGCAGGCTGCTATGGAGGCAAGGAAGGAGGAAGCATCGGGCAGGCTCTGTTGCGGAACTTGCATGGGCGCTTCAACATCTCTGTGCCAAGATCGAGGCTTCTCACAAGCAGAGCTTCAGACCACTTTCCGGGACCTCCAATCCCGTTGTCGTAAATAGAGCGGTGAAGTGCCCACCCAGCATTGGCTAAAGTAGGATCTCTCAGAGGACACCGCTCAGAAATCCGAAGCCCTGCGTACAGAGCCCTCGTCAGATTGATTTGCCCTGCAGCAGGTCCCAGGAAGACGCGCAGCGCATGGCAGAGCTTCGACGGGAAAAGCAGGTGCCCGGCAACTTCGAAGCTGCAAATCAATTAGACCCATACGGGACTCCAAGAGACTTCGACATAATGATGCCTGTTCTATACCGATTGTTGGGGCAAGTTTGGAGCGTTTGCTAGTCGGTGAGAACGTCTTTGCTTCTCCGGCTCCACAAGAGAATAGTACCCTGCTCGAGCTTGAAGAGTCATTGACATCCTCAGAAAGTCGATTGCATCCACTGTCGGCGAGACACCAAACGCGGTGATACACGGTGCACGCTGCGTGTGCAAATGAAGAGTGGAGTGTGTTGAGCTCGTCCGGTGGGGCCAGCAAGAAAGGCGCAGCATGTGCACTCGCGCAAGTTGATCAAGTTGCAAAGCAGAAAAGCTTGGCGAAGAAACACCCGTTCTCCGGTTGTCAGATCACGCGATCTCCATGATGCACAGCATCCATCGGTTGTGTATACATAAGAGCAGCGGTACTTAGTTTGTCTACTTCTTGCTGTTTGTGCCTCGTGCCGTCTGCTGTATTTGTGGCCTGCGCATGCTCACTGCACAAGGTTCAGTCATTTCATTCAGCTTTTGTTGTGTATTTCCTCTGCTTGCTGCGACAACGATTCATCAACTTCCTTTGCGATGCCAGCGTTGAAGCAATCGCTGAATGGAGAGTCAGATAGGAGATCAAGGCATGAAGATTTTCAGTGGCAGCCAAGAGCGATGGGCGCATCTTCCTCTGAGGCGAAGAAGTTCGAGCAGCCGCCCTGGCGGTTGTTGCTGGGAGCTCGGGGTCTTCGCAACCTCAGAAGCGGCCTTGCCAGGACACTTTTCGGACAGAAGCTCCGTCCCGGGCTGGCGCACGGAAAGGCCTGTATTCGGAATCCCAGAGGGGCTTTTTGCGGTGCTCGAAGAGTTCCAGTCACTGGTTTCCGTGCGAGAGCAAAGCCACTCAGAGCCGTAGAGACGCGGTCTCTTAGTCTTGGACTCTTAGAGCTTCCCTGAGCTTCCCTGAGCCTCCCTGAGCTTCCCTGAGCGGCCCTCGGCCTCGGAGAGGACGAGCCTGGAAAGCCTTACGCTGAGTGCCCCCCGGACCGGAGGTGTTGCGACTGGGCCCTACTGGGCCCCACAAGCTAAGAGCAGAGAGCTGAGGAGCCAGCGTCTAGTCCTGATGCTTCGCAGCGATGTGCCGGCATCAGCTCATGCCCTGCCCCGACTTGTCTCAACCGCGCATCAACCACCCAAGAACTGCAGCGGTCTTGTTTGCTTGGACCGGGGCGCCGTTTGGAAGTAGATTCATTCTGGAGCCTGATCTGCTGTCCACAACCCCCATCATTTCCAGGTACGGCACACTGCACGACATCGACTGATGGCCCTCACAGATCGCTTTCTCAGTGTGCTTCGAGTGGAGTGCCGATCTAAAGAGTCTCAGGGCCGCGGGGCGCTCGGGGAGGGTCGGGTGTTGCGCAACATCCCCGCAGACCCTGCGCTGCACAGCTGGGGTGGCGGGTTTCTCGAATCAACAGTCTTACCTCCAACCACATTTCAGGCTCAGGTTGCTGATCCAAGCTGACTACACAACTTGCGGAGAGTTTTGGCACTCCCGATAGCATTCTTCAGCGTCAGTATGCACCCTTGTGGTTTCGATGTTTTGGCATGACATCGGGGGGGTACGAAAGCCGCGATGCCCTGCCCGCAGCCCGTGACAGCTTCCGGGCAGAGGACTGTCAGACATGCAGGCGTGAGGAATTGCAAGTGGAGGTTGCCAGGTTGTCAGTTGCTTGCTGGATGCTGCTGCTTCTACTGCTGCTGCTACTGCTACTGCTACTACTACTACTACTACTACTACTACTCCTACCACTACCACTACCACTACCTCTACTACTGCTGCTGCTGTACTACTACTAGTAATACTGTTACTACAACGACGACGACTACTACTACACCTGCTACCTTCTACCTACTGCGATCGCAACGACGGCGACGACTGCCAGACACAACACCACCGGTGTCACTGATGCAGGACATACAACCAAATCGTATCAAATCAATATATCAACTCTCCTGCCGTTTGCATGTGTATCTGTCATGCATGCATGGCTGTATGTATGTATGTATGTATGTATGTATGTATGTATGGCATGCGTCCACAGAGACGCCGGCTTGGATCGCCATTAGCATCGCGAGACCCTCTTGCCGCGAGCGGGAGTGAGTGAGTATGTATGTATGTATGCTTGCATGCATGCTTGTATGTTTGTATTCGTTTCTGTATGTCTGTATGGCTGTGTGTCTGCAAGCATGCATGCATGCATGGATATAGGTAGGTAGGTCGGTCGGTAGGTAGGTAGGTATGATGATGTATTTAAGGTATGCTGGAGCGTAAGTATACTTACCGCGTTCAGCGCATGATGTGGTTTGGCTGAACTTTCCCTGTGAAGCCTTCAAGCCTTCTCAGAGGCCGGGCAAAATCTCGACGTGGTGGCATCAGTTCCTGAAGCTTCGGCAACAGAAGGGCTTGGAGACTGCGGCCACTGACAAGCCAGTGATCGCAGCAGCCTTGGGAGGAAGTCTCGCGAGTAGCTTTCTGTGCAAGGGCTGGATAACTGAGGTGCTGCCGAAGCTGAACCATTCGGACTTCTGTCCCGGCTTTGATGTGCCCGGAGACCTTCTTGCAGAGGTCCTGTGCACGTCTCGTTCATCGGTGTATCGTCCGGCATTCGAAGCACCAGGTGGGACAGCAGGAGGCGACGGGTGGCTTGGCCCTGAAGCCCGGAGCGGCAAGAAGAGCCTTGGTGAGTGGTGCAGGGGGTCTTCTCCCGTCAGTGTCGCTGGACCCGAGGCACCATTGGTGAGACGGTCTCCGCTTTTTTGGCACTCCATTGGAAGGGGGCAGAAGCAAAGAAAGCTTCAGTGCGAGGCTTAGTCTCTCTCTCAGGATCCTTACCCTTTCAGGACGTAGGGTGCCTGATGGTCAGGCCCTTGAGCTCCTGAAGAGCCAGCTGGAGTGGACAGAAGGTCTGTTGAGTCCCTACCTCGAGGTGCCATTTGAGAGCCACAATGTGTGCAGTCTGGCCAGAAGCTGGCGTAGATGAGAACGATTAGTGTAGCTCGTGTTTTCTCATGCCAGGCACAAGACTTGGAGAGACGGGCAGCGGACCACAACGTAAGCTCAGAAGGCAGCTTCGACCTTGAGAGCTCAGGGGTTTCCTCTTATGGGTTTCAGGGATCGGGGCAGAGTGGGCTCAGGGGCGATGGAGGCTTCTGTATGTGTTGTTGGACGTCGTGACAGCTCCGGGGGCACCACTCAAAGCCGAAGCGCCACGTGGACCCCTTAGCCTTAGCCTTAAGACGGGGGTTCGGGCGACTGCGCCGACCTCTTCCTCAGAGCATGACCTGGCGCTATCTGGCAGGCTCGAGCCCTTTCTGCAGCCGGGCTCAACATGTCCTGGCCGGCCTCAGTGCAGCGGACGCGCAGCGGTTGCAGGCTGCGGTTCGCGGTTCCCGAAAGAGACGCTAGCGGCAGTTGCAGCATGGTGACTCTATGATATATGTATATATATATATATGTGACTGTGGTATTCTCGTGATGCAGAGTACTTTCCGCAGGTGTGCCTGTGCATCGATCTTCCACGCTGCCCATCACGCTGTTAAGAGCATAGAGCTGTGAGCATGCAGCATCCTGCAGCAATACACGTGAAGCATTCTTGAAGCCCTGGCGGATTGGTAGAACAAGTTTATGGTCAATCTGTCCTCGAATGAACTCCCCCAGAATCTATAGAATCCGAACTCCTAAAACCAAAAGCCTTCCACAGCCGCTTTGTAACTGGAAGGTGCAAGACGGCTTCCATATCTCGTCTCCCAATCTGGAGCACTGCCATCCGACCTGGACTGCAGGGTCCTCAGGCAAACCGCTGCGGCTGAACCGGAACTCCGACAGCGCAAAGAAGGACGAAGCGCGGATGTTGAGTTTCATCTCCTTCTGTTCGTTTGGAACCCTGCCCTTCCCTTCTTTGCCCCGCCGTTTCTTGCAGCGAAATTAGCGTTGGGGGCGATTGGACTCTGAGGTGGACGGGAAGAAGCTTCTGGTCCGATCGTGCAGCCACGCGAACTACTATCCTGACATCAGTATCGCGGCAGCACAAGAATACCACTGACCGGCACGCCTTCAGATGAGAGTTGGGGGCCTGAGAAACTGCAGCGCCAGTCGAGAGGCGGAGGGCTGTCTGCCGCTCCTCTCTTATACTGCTCTTATGTCTTGCAGAAGAAGAAGGGAGAGTGTGAGATGCAGAGCGCGTGGTCAGGGGTTTCGCGAGCCACGCCAAACCCAATGAGGCAACACCGGCAAAATCACGGCGGCCGAGGAGATAGGTTGCAAGTTGCTGTCGGCAGAGCGTGTTGCCCAGCAGCTCCAGGCCACTGGACAGTACCAAATGCTTGTTTCAAGATGAGACTGTCCCTTTGGCGATGTGGTGTTGTCGAAAGCCGAGCTAGACTTTGCAATTCAATGAGGGAGTAATGAGTGCAAGCTTTGCGCCTCTGTATAACCCGCCATTATTTTGCAACAGGGCTGCACCATGTTGTCTCCGGCCAGACACACCCAGAGCATCAACGGTTGCCCTGCGCCGCGATGAACCGCGTCGCCGTGCAAGTAGCCGAACAGTGTCTTGCCTGCTACTAGTATCATGGTACCACCACCAAAAAGCACCAGCAATGTCCTCCTCCTCCTCGTCGTCGTCGTCGCTCTCATCATCATCATCATCATCATCATCATCACCATCATCATCATCATCATCACCACCACCATCATCAGCATCATCATCATCATCACCAACATTACCAGCACCATCACCATCACCACCACCACCACCGCCGCCACCACCACACCACCACCACCACGACCACCACCACCACCACCACCACCACCACCACCACCACCACCACCACCACCACCACCACCACCACCACCACCACCATCTCATCGTCGTCGTCGTCGTCGTCGTCGTCGTCGTCACCATCCTCACCATCATCAGCATCATCATCATCACCATCACCACCACCACCATCATCAACAACATCATCACCCTCACCCTCATCATCATCATTACCACCACCACCATCATCATGATCAACATTACCATCACCATCACCACCACCACCATCATCGTCGTCATCGTCATCGTTGTCGTCGTCGTCACCATCATGAGCATCACCAACATCATCATGACCATCACCACCACCACCACCACCATCATCATCATCGTTGTCGTCCTCGTCGTCGTCGTCGTCGTCGTCATCATCATCATCATCCTCATCATCGTCCTCGTCCTCGTCCTCGTCCTCGTCCTCGTCCTCGTCCTCGTCGTCGTCGTCGTCGTCGTCGTCGTCGTCGTCGTCGTCGTCGTCATCGTCAACGTCGTCATCGTCATCGTCATCCCCATCCTCATCTTCATCAACTTCATCAGCAGCAGCAGCTTCATCATGCATGCATCATGATCATCATCATGATCATGGCCATCCCCGCCACCATCATCATCATCGTCATCATCATAATCACCACCATCGTCATCGCTACCATCATCATCATCATCATCATCATCATCACCTCTACCACCTCTTCATCATTCGCATCATCCTCGTCATCCTCTTCTTCAGCAAGAGCGACTTCCATGAAAACTAAATGGCATAGGCTCGCAGCCGAGAGCACGCTGCGGCGATATCGCGAGAAGGGCCGTGGCTGGTGCTTCCTGGATGACTCGCCATCTGTGGCCGGACCCGTCTGGGTCTTCAAGGATCGGTTGCCAGTTTGGAGATGAGCAAGCCTTGTGGGGAATCTCGACACTTTTGCATGGGAGCTTTGATGAAGCAGTCCCAAACTGCGTAAGCCAAGGCTCGCCCTCAAGGAGAACAGCACATGTATGGCAGTACAATCCCCGTCCATGCTGACCGATGTCAATGCAAGGACGGCTATAGTATTGCCTTGTGGGGGTTGGAAAGCTCTCAAGTGTGTCGGATGTTGATTGAAGGCGTGCCCGTGCCAAGGGAATAGCTAGAGCTAGACATGTCACGACATCCGATGCTTGCAGGATATATCCTGGCATCCACTACTGCCCATTGGCATGGCAACAGATACGTTCACGTCGCTGCCCTTGCATGAATAAGTGCGCTTAAGGCAAGCTTCTGTCACCTGCTCGGGTGTTGGACTGGATGATGACGGACAGCCTAAAACCAGGACGGCCGCTGGAAGCCAATCCGCTTCTGCCCCAAGATTAAGCCGCCCATGCCTCTGTGGGAGGCAGTCAAAGCGAGCTCTCCATCATCGTTTGAGTATGTTGGAGGTCTTGGCGAGCCTGAGCCTACAAAACCCGATGGAAGTACAGACCTGCTAACCTGCTCCTTTGATTGCTACAGATGCGGCTTCGCACTTGCACAGGCCCACGGTCGCGATTTTCAGCAGGAAGGGGGGTCGGCCGTTTCGCTGCCCGCATTTTCCATCAGAAGCCTGACAAAGAGCAGACACAAACTGTACAGGGCTTGCCAAAGTTACTCCGAAGTGCTGTCCCCAGATCCGAAGCAGAACCAGGAGGCAACAAAAAAGACTATCCCGGAGGAGCACTTTCCATGTTTGAAAGTATATGCTGCTCGTGCAATTTTTGGGCAATGAGCACTCTTTTCGCAGCGCTTTGCAACCTCAGATCACGTGCCGTTCCTTTCTGAAGCTCCCCTCGGGACGATGGCAAGCATGATGGGCGGTATGGGTGATGCCATGAAGGAGCAGGACTGGACTGTTGACACAGAAGCTTTGCAACGCAGATTCGTGTCATGTGTTCCACACGTTTACACAGGCCAAGAAGAAGATTGAGGACGAGATGGCCGAAAAAACCCCTGCCTACATTAAGCCCTTCTTTCCTTGCTGCGGTGGTCCCGTCGGAACCATGGAGAAGTGCATCTGCATGGTGCCCCCGAATCAGCAGGAGGAGGCGTGTCACATGAGCACACGTGGGAGAAGCACTCTGAAAGCAGCACGCAAGAGCTCGTGCCTATTGGTTCCTGCACTATCTTACTTCTCGTGCGCACACCTGCCAGCATAGTTAGTTTTCTGATGGCAAGCGAGGAAGCTTCACGTAAGAGGCTTGTTGTTTGCGCTGGGGTCAGGTGAAATCTGCCATGCAGAAGTACAAGGACATCTGAGTGTTGAGCGCCTGCACAGCAGGGCTGGGGTCCTTTGATGGACACTGGGCTGAGTTTTCCTCCCCCGGCAGCTGGCAGCAAAGATGCTGTGCAAACCTGGCGGCGGGTAGATACTGTGTGTGAAAAAGGGAGCGGTGCGTGGCGGACTGGCTTCAGATAGGTCGGCCCTGGCAGCTAAGTCGCAATTCGCCACATGAGGTTGCAGGAGGTTTCCATCCAGACATCTCCTCGCTCGGCGCTTAGCTGCAGCAATCGGAAGGGGTCCCTTTTTCAGGGTCGTGATCCTGTTGCCATGCGAAATACCGAGCTGGATCCGTGGCAGTTTCATCGTGCTTCGGGTACGGCCGTAGTTGCCGCTCTGATCCATGGAAGCCAACACATGAGCGTGCTGGATGGCTTGAAATTCATTGAAGGACAAGGTCAGCTGGTGTCAGAGCCCAAGACCTCTTGTGGTGTTCGAGAGGTTGGATATGATGAGATTCATTTGCAAAGCCGTGGACGGAGCTGTATGCGTAGCTGACCCGAATGTGGCTCTGGCTCGAAATCACTTGTGCCGAGCTTGCCACAGTCAACATGGCTCCGCGGAAAGTCTCCGGAAAAACACGCCCTGAGGCCATGACATCGAGACTTTGCTCTTTCGTCAGTATTGGTCCTGCCAGGACCCACCCAAAAAGCGCCAAAAAGTCGGCTCATCTGAGTCATCCAAAGAAAACCAGGCATTTCCCGGCTCTGCAGATGCATTTTGTTTGCGGCGTGACATGGCTTCCACCGCATGAGTGTTTCATACATTTCCGTGCTCAGTTGGAAATCGTGACTGCGAAACGTAATCATTGGCACCCTGCATGTCTTCGTCGTTTGGATGTCGGTAGTCGTGATTTTGGTCGTGGTTATCGTGGTGGTAGCTTGTGGTCTCATTTCGGCGGTGGCGGGTGGCAGTGGCAGCGGCGGTGGCGGCGTCGCAGCAGCTTCGTCAGCTTCGTTTGCACGGTATTTACCGTGGCACCCGACTCCCGTAGCATCATGTAGCATCTATGGTTTCGCAGTGTCTTCTCTGTCGGTTTCTGCAATCCAGCTGTGCGTACACCATCGAAACATGCAGCAAAAAGCACTGCAGTTCAGAAGCATGTCTTTCTCGGACCACTAGCTTAACACGACCCTGCGGGTGCAATAAGGGCCGCTGAGTGCGTACACTGCAGTGTGACAGCCCAGCTGGCGGCAGGGTTGGCGACTAGTAGTATCTCAGAACTGGCCATGGCAGCGGTTGTGATGGAGGAGAGGTGCGGGAGGAAGGCGGAGGAGTGGTTGATAGTCGTTGTCGTCGGAGTCCTGCTCGCAGTCCTAGCAGGGGATGTAGGACCTAGGAGTCCCAGGAGAAGTTGTGGTTTGCGTGGCAGGACAGAGAGCACTGCAACTGCAAAGGGTTGAAGCAAGATCAATCAAGGCAATAGCAGCTGAAGGGCAGAAGCCTCATCGCCATCCTCCTCAGCGTATCATCGCGGGTGCATCTTCCAGCCCTCACCATGCTCATCATATCATCGTAGAGTGCCCAGCTATGCCCAGCTTCGTCGCAGGCCCTGGTAGCCGCGGCCGAGCCGGGCCAGGAGGCGCTGGTGTCGCGAGGGGGCGGCCGCGGCTTGAAGGCTCCGAGACTGAGACGGCGAATTTCGCTTTGGACTACGAAATTTTTGGGGCCATGGCCAGTCTCGTGGCTTCTTACCGTTCGCTGGTGCTGGCGTCACTCTTGGGTTTGTTCAGGGATTCCAGTGGTGCAGTGTTCGTGCTGAGGCTAGTTTTCGTGCCCGAGCCGCTCGTAGTTTCATCTTTCCGCATTGGTGATCGTATGGTGCCAAGAGTAATTGGTAAGGGGTGTACTATTATTATTTCTTGAATTTTCTTGATGCTGACGGTGGGGGTCGACGATGTTCTACTGGTGGTGGTGGTGGTGGTGGTGCTGCTGCTACGCTCGTCGTCGTGGTAGTCCTTGTCGTCGCAGGCGTGGAAGCACTTGTGTCGGTGGTGGTGGTGGTGGTAGTGGCGGGGCGGTGCATGTAGATGACGAGGACTTCAGGATGTAGAATTGTATTGATGAAAATGAAGACACAGGCGGCGATCATGATGCTTGGCGTTGCTGCTTGCTGCTGATGATCGCGATGAAGGAGATGATGGTAACGTAGGGGATGACGAACGTAGGGGAAGACGATTTAATCGCGATTAGTATCATCTGAAGTGTAGACGATGAAGATGTTGCCGGCGATTTTTACGGTGGTGATGATGGTCGCGATGATCATTGCAATGGTGACAGTGGGATGGTTCATGACGGTTTGGTGGTATTGGCATCCGTTGACAGTGATGAGGAAGTTGTTGGTGATGGTGGTAATTGCAAACATTTCGCATCGTCCGCCTCGGCCCCCGCCGGAGCAAATCAAGGTTGTTTTCTCAACGTGCCCAAACCGCGATCAGAACTTGTGGAAGCCAAAGCAAATTTTTTGAGTGGTGTAGCACACTTCTTAAGGGCAAAAAAAGGGGGGGGGGTTCATTGCAAAGGGGAAAGAGGTTTTGGGAAGGGAAAGAGAGAACCTCTGACCGCTTCGGCCGGGGCCGAGGCCAATTTTTTCACGACCCTGATGGCGACAGCGTGGTGATGCTGTTGCTGATGACGGCGATGCGGCGATGGTCATGATGCTGGTGCTGACGATGAGTGCGGTGTCGCTGACCTCGCAACGCTTGATGTAAATGCCGGTCTTTTGGAGTAGAAGAGTGTGAAATGCTTCATCCTTGACTACATGGGGTTCGCGGGTTGCCGTTAGTTGAACAAGGTTTGTCTGCTGGGCCAGGCCGTGCAGAATGCTCGGGAGCAGTCGTCGACGGTTTCAGGCCACGAAGGGTTACCTCAAGTGCCTGGGAAGACATTTCCGACGCAACCAGCTTTCTGGGCTGAAACTCTTCTTGGCCTTGTGTTTTCGGTGCTCTTGCCGTAATTATTTTGGCTGTGGGGAACCATCTTGCCGAAGGTGAAGAGTGCATGCGCTAAGACAGGATGCGGAAAGCTCTCCGGTGTGCCAGGCCCTGATGGCACCCACACAGAGAGCAAGAAGTCCGTAAAGGAGCAGAGACTGTTCCGAGTCGGCCACTTGGTTGTTTCGCGGCTCGGTCGGATTGAATGTTTCGCACCTCTTGCGCCGCCGAGGCGCACAACAATGCCCACGTGGAAACCAAGGCCAGCTGCATCGCACATGACCATGCGCTCCCATGCGGTCTTTTCTAAGGTGATGTCTGAGCAGAAGCGAAAGACAACAAAGAAGGACAAAAAGAGACTCCCAGAGACATGGAGTCCTTCTCCTTCTTTGAGTTCCTCCCAAGCAGGACGGCACTGTGGTCGTCACAGAGAGCAAGAGCATCAGGAAGGTGCCACCTGTCCTGTGCCACTCTGCCCTCTCCGCATCAGATCCGAGAAAGAACAGCCTTCACCCTTAGCCCTTCTGGTGGCAGGTTTGCTATCTCTGAGCAGCAGAGTTCCGCGGAAGCCGAGACCTGCAGTTCACTGACGGCGGTGTGGAGCGGCCTATCGCTGACAATGCCATTTCAACATGAATTCAATGCCATCTTGAGGTGTTTTGCCATGTGAAACCGCCGTCGCAATCCTTGTTGATATTTTCAGTTAACGAACGCCAGTGTCGACAGAAGCAGCAGCGACCCAATGGCACGGTTGAGTCTCGTGTTTTTCATCGGACGAGCAGCGTTTGAGATCAACCTTTGCTGTACCAGAGTCGCTGTGCTGAGCTCCAAAGTGACTCCTCGAAGGCCCGGCACAGGAGGGCCTGACAAGGATCTACTGGCAAGTCTGGGGTCGAGAGGGGAGGGGGAAGGCCTTGCCAAAGGCGGCCGAAAAGAGGTCACCATGCCCGTAGAGCCCGCAGAACATGGCCCTGAGAGGGCATCGAGTGCCCCAAAAGTATTTCCTTTCAGGTCCGGGAGTCCAGGCCTCATTGACTCTTGCAGTTGCCTTCAGGACATTGCGCAGTGCTTGTGTCCTCTGCCACTTATCTTGGCCGGAGCCGAGGCTCTCAGGAAGCCAGCCCAAAGGCCCGATGCAGAGCCTACGTCGAATGTCTTGGTACAGGCTCAGCCCAGTGCAGGCGACGCCGAAGCACCAGCGCGGTGCTGACGACGTCACGCCGGAGCGTGTGCTGCAGCTCGTGCCTCATGAACGCTTCTTCTTTACTGCCTTGATGGACGTCTGGGACTCAGGCGCATCTCCGGTCTCATGACCGAGATGACCGCGATGGAAACCTCACTGGAGAATCTGCGCGAGCAGATGGAAAAGGAGGAGGCCGGGACCTGAGCTCAGTGTGGTGACCTTTTGATGCAGCTATCAGGCACAAGATCTTGACCTGGAGCCCCTGCTGGAGTTAGAAGAGGACGAAGGTCCGCGAAGAGCCACGAAGTTTTTTTGGTCAAAATCCGGTCAAAAGTTCTCTGCATCCAGGTTTCAAGCCGCTCGCAGCTCCGAAACAGGACTGGCAAAGGGGGGAAACTACACATCAGGGTTGTGAGAGAGCCCGGGAGAGTCACAGAAACTTCGCATTGCAAAAGCTGCAACAAAAGAATCTGGTTCATGGCTGATCCCACATCCGTGCATATCCGTGCAGTGTGCGCGTTAGGAGCCGCGCTCGCGTCTGCGCAGCCGCCTTCCTGCATCTTTATCTTGGTTGGAAGAAGCCGCAGGGCTCCAAGCGTGCCACTCTAATGATTTGTGACCTTCGGGCTTTGCCAGCCTCCGAGGCTCGCAAGGGGCGGCCGAGCATACCGATGCAAAGCCGCAGCCACGCCCCGAAGCGAGCGCTTCGAAACCCACGAAGACCCGGGCTGAGGAGCTCAGCCCACTAATGTTCGCGTGAAATTGTGCAAAGTCTTCGGTACTCGGTACCCCAAAGTTCATTTTTGCATATGATCGCGAACCGCTTCTGCTGCCGAAGACCTTGCGAAGTTGGGGGGGGGCCGGGTGCACAAAGTCTGCACCCGCGGTCTGAAGGCCTTGTACAGGAGTCTTCAGGATGTCCTTGGGGATGCCAGGGGGCCAGGGGAAAGCCGTGGGCTGTCCAGCGCACTACACGTAGCTCGGTTCGGCTCTTTGATGCATCAAATATCCGCTGAAGTTTTTGCACATCTCAAGCAGCGCGTGCTTGTAATTTATTTGACCTGCACTCTGTTTCGCCGGAGGCAGGGGTGTTTCCAGACTTTCCATGGTTGTGGTTCAATCGCTTCAGCTTCGTCGTGTCGCAGCTCCTGCTAGGTTAAGAGCAGCTCAGCCGATGTGGCAAGCCCAGTGGCCGGGCTGTGGAGATCGGTGAAGCTCTGGCTGCGGCCATCAGGTCTTGTGATGCTCCGGACTATCGACTTCCCAGCAAGGCTGTCACCGTTTCGAACTCGCATGATGGATGATGTGTTGTGTCCCATGCTGCGACCGTGTGCTAGGCGAAGATGGCACGGCGCCGGCGCCCGCAAAAAGAAGGCCTGGCCCTCGCACATCGTCGCACTGCACATGCTCGCAGTCGTCGTAAGTCCCTCTCCGCTTCGCAGAGCCAGTCGACAGGCGCCCCCGAAAAGAGGAGGAGCCTTTTGAGGTCTTTGCTTTTTTTCGTTTGGAAGTGCTGTGACTGGCCTGGGCCCTCTCCGCACTGAGCTCGGGCAGGCAGAAACCTGCCTCGCTGGGTTTCCTGGCGCACGGTGGTCCCGGTGAGAGGAGGGACCTCGCTGTTACAGAGGCGAGAGCCTTTGACACATCACCTGTGAGGCAAATGAGAGAGCAAATGCTGCAGATGCGGGCGGAAGCTGCTGCCGCATCGGCGAGTCGACAGGCGTTCTGAAGCGCTGGAGGGTGAATCTGAAGCTCCACCGGACATCGCACCCGAAGGCTCTTGCACGAAGGCCTCGTCCCACACTGGAAGAAGAGGCGGAAGTTCCGTTCTTCACATGGCACCGCGTTTGATTCGACAATTCCTGAGTGCGAGGCGAGGCTCGAAGCCAGCAGCATACATGACTACACCAAGCAGGCAATAGAGGCGGGACGCTCCTGCTTTCGGGAGGTTTTCCTCGGCCCTTTGGCAAAGTGCTAATTTAGGTGGATTTGCAGCTCACCTCAGCTCACCTCACGGGCCAGGAATGAAGTGAACAGGAATCTGAGGAAACTTGATCTTAAGCATTGGATGTCTGTGCAAAACAGAGCCCCCAAAGAACAAAAAACTCTTGGGGGCGGCCGGCTGGCTGAGTCTCATCATGCCTAATCGCACTGCAACCTGGGAGGAAGCGGGTGACTCCAGCACCGTCTCGTGTGCCCAGCCTTGGTTGGATTGCGTCTGTCAGCTTTCTCGCCTGGCTTGGCATGACCGGACTGGGCAAAGCCCAAGGCTGGAGTGGGGATGACCGGTCCAGCGAAGCCCCGCGCTCGGAGCTGAGAAGCTTTTGTTGGCTCCCCTTGGCGGCTGCAGGTGGTTATGGAGCATGGGCATGGCACAGATGACGATACTCTCGGTGCGCCCCCCAGTGCCATGTAATGGCCATTAACGGAGAATTGGCAGTGACGGGAGCAAGGTTTGGGAGATGGCTGTTCCAGCTCTGCTCTGCGCCAGGCCTGAGCTCCCCCGTCTCCGAGTTCGACTTCGAGGCCGCTGGGGCCTTCCGGTTCGGGCAGAAGGCGCTCAGTGCTCGGTGCGGCTGAGGCGGCATGCGTTGCGCAGCATCCGTGGGAGGCGGCCCTTTGCTGCGGCGCCTTTCGTTGGCTTTGGATGTCTTTCGTTGTTCTGTCCAGGAAGGCGGCGCTGGGCTGGGAGACTTTCGGGCCAAAGCAATTTTCTGAGGCGTGACTCTGATTGTTGGGTGCTTGCACAAAGCAGACGGCGCCCACTCTCCGTCTCCGGTCATGCTTATCACTTTCTAACGTGCGGTCCGAAGGGTACCCTTTTCGCCCACCTTGCAGAGGTTGAGCTGAGGTTTTTCTTGTGATTGCGACTTCGACCGAAAGCTTTTGTGCCTCGACCTCGCAGAGATGGTTTGATGGTTTGACGGGCTTTTCCTTGCCGGTCACAATACTCCGCCCTGTGGGCCCATCGGTCACTCAACAGTGGCGACCCAACATGATGGGGTCTCAGGAGACCTGATGATTCGTGGTCTCCAGTGCTACTGAACTCAGGGTGCCGAGCTTCTGAAAAACTCAGATCTCCTGAGGGCAGGGCGATAAACGAGTTCAGACTTTTTCATGCTTCCGGTTCAAGCCTCGACAATTTCTTCCTCGGAAAGCACAATGGACAATGGAATCGAGCCTATTCAAAGCTATTCGGGGCCGGCGGGAGTGTGCCAGGTGTAGCTTAGAGGAAGCCAATGGCCACTCCTGTCCGAACTTGAAGATAGCGCAGCTTGCGCTGAATCTTTCTGTAGAGGTTCAGGATCCAGGTAGATTGCCAGCGTGGCGGTGCCAGCGTGGCACGCGGCGGATCCTTGAGTGGTCTCCCGCAGGGATCCAGCAGGCGCTCCCCATTTAAGGGTTGAAGCCGAGCCTCGGGAAGCTTCCCGCAAGACTGTCCGTTCAAGGTGAAGATGCTAAGTTTCGATACGGCATTCTGACTGCCTTGGGCATGTGTAAAGAAGTTGTGATGTCCCGGTAGATGCAAATCATGTACAGCTGCCGGCTGCCGCACAACCAATCCGAAACCTTTGAGGTGCCGCGAGTCGTCATCAGTCGTTTGTGCAAGGTTGAAACTGGAGGTGCACAAGCCCCTAAAGTAGGCCCTAAGCCCTCCACAAACATGACTGTGACACGGAGACGCCGCGGTCTCGAGCGATGTCAGTGGTGATGTCCTTCGTGGCAACACTTGGAGCACCGAACTGTTCGAACATCGACGGCTAGCGTCGCGGTGACGTGGCTCCGTCTACTGAGTGAGCGAGTTGATCTCGCACAAAATCGAAGGCTGATCCCTTTTGAACTTTGGCTGGATGTCTTTACAGTCTTTTCTGTGCCTACTATACTGCCCAGAAATTATTATGCACCAGCATAAGCACTGAATGCCTCCAGGCTGTTACTGTTGGCCACCTGGCTGGGATCAGTCTTATCGATTCATGATCGTTTCTATCGTTGGACGGTGCCAGCAGGGCACGCAAAGCTGGTATCCCCAGCCACCTCCGGCTGCATGCTCATGCAGATCAACGAAGATCTGTAAGATGCATATCAAAAGCTGCAGGCAGCCTAGCCGGAGAGGCTGAGCTGCTCCCAAGGCACTCAGTCTTGAACTTCGAGTTTCGTGCCTTTTTTGGTAGAATCTCATCTTCCATCTGCCCTTGGCGGCAAGACTCGCCGAAAGCCAGGCAGTTTGCAAAATCCTGGAAGGGTACTGAATGCCGAGAGCAACTTTGGGAGGACCTCGTCCTCCCCCTGGAAACAGTTGATGCTTCTCGCGCTGATTACTGTCAGCAGATGTCTAGGCACCCGCGCCGCTTGTTTGAGCCAAGTGCCACCATTGGCGGCCGCACACCGTACAGAGTTCGTCTCGCGGGAAAAACTTGGTAGCAGCTCGTGAGCAGGCACCGGCATGACATACAAAGTCGACCAGTGACGCGTCTCGGAGAGTCACCGCAATCACCACATAATTCGCCTCACAGCACAGCTCCACCCGCGGCTGTTAGCTCTGATATAAGTCTGCTGTCCTGTTTTGCCTCCGGGCTCCAAAGGCCAGACCAGAAGTGACTTGACGACTTGAGCCGCAAGAGCCAGAACCGCCCCAGAACTTTCCGTGCAGGTTGCAACCATGTCCTCCAACGTGATGTCCGTTGCCGCGCTACCGCCCAAGCACCTACAAGTAGCTCTGAATTCGTGCTTGGCCTTGCCCGTGCTCTCTGCAGATTCCTCCACCTCCCCATCCTCGGAGACCTTCGCCACCACCACCAGATCACCACCCGGACAGCTGTCAATGCGCTGGTCATTGGGCATGTCCGGAACTGGCGATGACAGGACTACTACCACTACCACTACCGGTGGTGCCTTGCCGGCGTTCGATTATACTTGGCAGTGACGGTTCGAGCTTCATGCCTGCACAAGGTACTACTACCACTACTACCGGAACTACTACCGCATCTCTGCCGCATTAATTGCAGATATAGGTAAGAGGCGACGGGGCACGAATTCCCGATGAGTCAACATAATGCAAGAGTGGCTCCTGCCAGCCTTTAGCTATTTCGTAGTTTACCGGGTCTACCGTGACGGGTGTGACGATGCTTCTAGCTGCTAGCTTGGAACAAGCTTTGTTAAAGTGCTTGACCTCTGAGTGCCGACCGCAGCGCCGAAGTCTGCAAGAAAGCCAACCAGTGACAGGCTTAGATGTGGGAGCAAGAGCGTGGACTGGTCTTGGAGGACAACCGAACGTGTGTCTGACAACAGCACAAATTTAGTGCGTCTGCATGCGCAGGAGGCAGCGGGTGCATTCTGCACACTAGCGGCTGTCGTTGCAGCGACCGTCTGTTCCTAAGATTCTGTGACAGGCCGTTTTGTCTTTCCGGCAACGCTGAGTGTTTTCCAGGCGCCGCGAGTCAGCCTCGACAGCCATGCGAACCTCTGAGGGACCACAACAGCTTCTCTTGGGTTTCGCTTCGCAGATTGCAGCTCTGCGCAACCTTCCAGGTCCCTGGGCCACTGTGAAGCCTCAGGCTTTGGCCTCGGGCGGCCTCGGGGAGTGACCGAGTTGCTGCAGACTTCGCGCTTTCTGCGAGGCGAAGAGCTCACTGTGCGAAGCGCCTCAAAGGCCATGGCGGTCCTGTGACAAAAGCCCGGTGTGCGAAGACTGACCTGCGGTCGCCTGCGGTAGGAGGCAGGAGCCATGGAGCTTGGACCCCGACGCAAGGCAGTTTTTTTCTGGAATCTTCAACTTCAAAGCTCCGGAGGGGGATCTCGTTCGCATTGCCTGCTGCGCCAGGTGCGGTTCGACCAGGGGAACCGAGCCGAGGCTTCAAGCAGTTTGCCGTGTCTTGGGAGGAAGACTACCTTGGATGATGTCGAGTATGATTCATGATGATGAAATCGATGACGTTGACCATGACGGTCATCACCAGCATCTCCCTCCCTGATCATCACCATACTTGTACGTACCACGACCCGCATGCTCCAAGTCATCGCCATCATCTCCGGGTCGTCGCCGTCACCGCCAGCACCATCATCGAATTCAGAAGGCCACAAGCCATGAATGCCTTCTCAGCCGAGACTCTCGAACTGACCTACGAGCTCTTTACTGAACCTTGATCTTGGAGGGTAGAAGCTAGTCAAGTCGGCCCGGTGCTTACTTGGCAGTGCGAAGCCGTGCCTCTGCCAGGCCAAGCTTTTTGCCCTCCTCCAGCGCTTGTCGCCATCGGAGCGGCAGTTCGCGCCGAGTCCTCGTTTCATTCGGGGATTGCAAGACAGGTGCAGAACGACCATCGAGTTCATGTCCTCACCAAGGCTAAAGAGCTTCAATCAAGCTCAACGCCTGGCACTGGAGAGGTGCACATCGACCCCATTGTCTTGTGTTTAAGAGCCTCTAATGGAAGCTGGATACATTGGGTTTGAAGTCTGACACGATCTCGCACGGGCACGGAGCAGCGGTAGCTCTGTTGCTGATGCGATCCACGTAGGTGGATCTTGGCCAGGAGAGTCCTGGGCCCCAGAATGGGCAGTTGAGAATCTGGTTTGGCGTTCCAGATTCTACCAGACCCTCAATCAACTGCGGCCGCTCGTACCAAGGCCGGAGAATCATCGAGGGCCTCGCCTGCGGTGCGGAAGCGCAGCCTAGCAGGAGCCGCCCAAGCAGCTTTTTGCTTCTCGGTGTGATTTCCAAATCTCTGGATTTTTGACAAGCTGTGAAATGCTGTGTCAAAGTTCGCTGCGTTGGCGAAGGCCGTGCTTCATGCCGCCCCTCCCAGAAGGGCAGGCAAGTTGCAGCTAAGAGCTGCGCACAAAGTCCAGTCTGGGCAGAGCTTTTCATGTGGCAGCGTATAAAAGTTGTAGCACAGAAGCTGGACAGCCGAGGGCCCCGTTGGACTTATGTTTTTGACCTTCCCATAGCTTCGTGAAGGCAAGGCAAATCTGGCATGGCGGGGCTCCACCTCCACCGCCGGGTGCGGGAGAGTCTGAGAGGGGCTTGCAAAGCCCAACAAGCTCTCGAGCTTGGCTGACCAGGGCCAGAAGCAGTACTATCGCGCAAGTGTCTGAGCCACAGACGGAATTCAGGCCTTGGCAACTGAGAACGGGGTTGGGGGATTCGATCAGAAATCGGAATGTTGCATTGTCCTTCAGACTTCTGTTTGACTTGGCCATGGAGGAGTTCGTCCAGCTGTGTGGCCGATACTTCAGAGAGCTTTGCAGACACCCTGATGAGGTCGTGGCTGGACCCTTTTGCTTGAAGACGGGTCTGACGCAGGGAGCCGACAAAGCTCGTCGCTTCCTGGAGGCCTTTCCTCTCGAGAACCTGCGGTCCTCCGTGGCATCAAGTCCGGAAGGCCTTGCTGCGGATACGGGCTCGGGTTCTGGCATCTTCGCTCCAGGACGGGACTCAGGGGGCTGAGGTCTCGGGCTCTTCAGGCAGAGGATCCCTGGCCCGTCTCTGGACCAGCAGGAGCCTGCTTGCACGGAGCAGGGCCTGGAAGCTCTGGAGGCCCTGAAATCCACAAATACAAGCAGGCGTAGGCAAGCTGGCAGACCGTCAGACAGGTCGCCTTCCGGAGTGCCATCCAGGAGGAAATCACTGGCCTCGGCTCGGGAAGGACTGCTCAGCTCCAAGCAAGCATGGAGGGATTGCATCTCAGAGCAAAACCGAGAATCACACAAAGCCATGCTGCACGAATTGATGATACCTCGTTAAAAACTGCACAAGCGGTCTGGCTTTCGGAGGGTGCAGTAACATGTTGGAACGCTTGGGCATGCTGTTCCGAATTTGGCACGGAGACTTCAACAGAAGCGGTTAGGCATGCTTCGGAAAGGAAAGGTTCTGCCAAAAGTAGCTGTGTCCCCCGCGCGCAGCATGCTTATGTGCACGGAACTCTGTCTTGGCTGCCCCCGTTGGTTCGAACTCCGACAGAGAACTTGAGGATCTCAGCGTGAAGGGATCAGCCAACTTGTGCACGGCCAGAAAGTTTCAGATTTTAGACTTACGCAGGCTCTATTTCTATGCCAACATTCCGGCTTGAGCCTCAGGCAACTTCCGCAGTGAAACCAGAAGTCACCCAGCAGCTGGGGTTCTTATCCGAGGCCAGCTACTGGGTTGGCCAGGCATCCAATTTTGGCTGTTCCTGCAGCTGTGTTGATGTGAAGAAAGTCATTCCGAGATTCACGGCAGGCCCTGACTACACCACACTTTCCGGTGCTCGGCGGAGGTCTCGACCACGGGCTTTGGACTCAAGAAGCGGCGTGCAGCTAGGGAACACTCGAGAGTATTGCGGCTTTGCCCAGCCATTTGGGTTCTCAGACCACCT
>CAJNDV010032297.1:58501-78719 GCA_905221635.1 Symbiodinium sp. CCMP2456 | reverse complement strand
TCGCAGCCTTTTCTGTCCGATTTTTCCGTGCTTGCTCATGATGCTCAAGCAAACGTAAACGCAGAGACTTTTGACACAACACCCATAATTCATGGCTGACTCATGTTTGCGAAATGCCCCTTCCCTCGGCCCACATAAAGACGAAAACCTAGGTAGCGGAGGGGGGGGAGGGTAGCATATATATATATATATATGATCCAGCGGAATCTGCTTGTTGTAAGCATTGGATCATGGGAGGTGGGTATCCTCCGATGCGAAAACATTTATAGAGATCAAATTTCCGCAACATTTCTGAAGCCTGAAATGCGAAAACATTCCTAGCCCCCGGGCTCCCATAGATGCCAGGATTTTAGGAATTTATGGAAATTCGATCCTTGCGCACGCAAGCAGGCAGGCGTGCGGGTGGGCGGGCGGACGGACGGACAGGCAGCCACACATACAAACATACACTGGTATATGTACGTATATATGTATACATACATACATTTATACTGGTGCACATACACATACATGCATGCGCACATGCATACATACATACTAAACACACACACATATGTGTGCACATAAAATATGTGTCACTCCCTCTCTATACATATGTAGACACATGTAAACATCGATTTCTGACCTAACAGAGGGAACTGCCCAAAGTCTGTCTGCTCGGAGGAGCATGGTCAACATGCAGCCTTCGGGCACGGGCAGGGTGTCTTGGTCGAGCGACCGGCTCGCTTGCGATGACTCGGAGGATACTCTGAGAGTTTGCCTCCAGACTTGCCAGGACTTCTTGGTTGATGCTGCCCAGGACTGTCACCTCCTGCCTCACTGAGTTTGCATGCAGCACGTTCGCTCCCGTACTAGAATCGTCGAAAGCATTTCTTGCAACCTTCTCAATGGACCATGCCACTCCTTCTAGAGTGGAGACTTCTGTCGCAGTGCCTCACTCGACGTGGGTTTGGTGGCGGTTGGGCCACAAATGCATGACGAGCAATGTCTAAACCGGGCGGCAACTGGCCGGGCGGAATGTTGAGGTAGGCCGTCCTAAGCCTCGGCAAGGGAGGCTTCTGCCATGCTGGCCAGGGTGGGCTAGAAATGGAGCACAAATCAGCTGCGAAGCAGACTTGAAATAATGAATTCATATGAGCTCTTTTTGAGCCGCCAACAAAATCCAGCATCAGATTTGGGGTTCAGACCTGCCACGCAGAGAACTGAGTTCCGGTCGGAGTCCTGCTGCTGTTTTGGTTTCTTCGATGGCGTAGGGTTGCTATGATAGCGATACGTCAGACGATCAGTGTTTATCTGCGAATATGGCAGCTGTGGCAGCTACAGGCTGATGCTGGTAGCCTTTTTGAGTGAGAGTACATCTCAGTAGTGCTGCTTAGTTGTAACTATGATTCCCTCGAGGGGTATTACTACCACGCTGTTCTCAATACCAACAGCGCAATATCAAATTAAACATCCATCACCGACGTCATGGTCAGCGTCATTATCTTCGTTGTCCATGAACACGCCTTCTGTGTTTTGAAAGCTTGCATCTCTGGACCTGCAGGCTGAGCAGCTGTCTGCGAGTGGGCGGCATGAGGCTACGCATACGTGCCATGTGAAACTAGGGGTGTTGTACTGGTATAGCTTGGAAGGTTTTCTACTTCCATCGCTGCCTCCTCAGACGTAGTTGATGCTGCCAGGCTTTCCTTTTTTCAAAGAGCCGTGCAGGAATTTCTGCTGGAGGAGGCCAGCAGGATGATGGCACTGGGCAGGGCTGCCCAGTGATCCACCACACAGGCTTGCACGCCCCCACTTCAAGACCTTCAGCCCCGAAGAATGGGCCTTTGATGTTCTGCCTTCGGCAGTGTCTGTGTAAGGCTGCTACAGGCTCAACCCAATGGCCGTGGCTGGATGTTGCTTGGCTCAGTTCTGGGGAGTTGTCCGAGAGGGCGCAAGCTGAACAACCCACGCGGGTCCGAAAGAAGCTCTGAACTCCGTGGAGCTGTAGCTCGGTGAAGGCTCATGATACCTAGGCGATTTCAGCCTGCCTTTAGTTGCTGTGTCAGTATAAACATGATTTCCCCATCAACATGACACAGAGTAAATATGAACCTCTGATAAGAAGTTTGCAGAGAGTCGAATAGCTGGGTGTCAGCTCGTCAGAATCCGGTGCCGTACGTCAGTACGGCATGCCAAGCTAAGAAGCGTTATTATAGTGCAATCCTTGCCCCATGGAGTGCTTTGCATCACAGCACATCCTCTCCACAATCACGGAAAAGGCCTTCGCTTCCAGCGAGATCCTGATCACCCCTCATTCTGATTAGACTGCAATCGCCCGCATCGAATTCAGGGGATGCGATGATTCAAGTTCGGCTTGACAAGCTCTGGTCGAAGTCTACCATCTGGCGTGAATCCGAACTCAATAGCCGCGGCACGTCTGCGGATACCCAAGTCCTGCAAGGCTGGGCGTGGCGGAAACGGTGACGGCCCCGCCGCGCTCAGGCCCGGCCTTGCTCCCCGCGGTGCGGGCCTGGATAGCGAGGGCGGTACTATCCCCACCCCCCTTGGGGGTTCAGGGTTCAGGGTCATCAGGGTCTAGGGTTTCCCACCCCCCCTTGCTAAGGCTGCTAGGGTGCCAGCACCTTCCCAGGGCGCAGCGAGGGCGAGTGGCTTCAGCTAAAAGAGGTCGAAGCATCGTCTCTTGTCAATAGGAGGAGCGGTACAGAGATCCGGCTTTGTCATCGAATGGTGCCACAACCACAATATTCTCACACTACTTGCACTTGTGGCAGTTGAAAGCATGGGCGTACGCATGCAGGGTGGACTTGCGACGGTTGAGCTCGTTCCGTCATTTGCTACTTGTAGCCCGGATCTCGTAGTGACGGCTTGTCCCGTTGAACAGGGGAGGTCGCGGCCCGGCACGCTTGATCTCATCCACAGTCGGTAAGACCCGCAAACTTGCGTAGGGATGGGCAAGTTCAGAGCAGGCGGCCTCAGGTGGACTACTGAGTACAGTTGCTCCGTCTTCCCTGATGCATCGTGTACTTCCTGATAGATCCTCCAGCTGAGCAGCTTTGAACTTCTTTGGGAGCGCTCCTGTGCTTATGGTTTGGTTGGTCAGCTCCCTGGTGTGGGGACTTCCTGGCTTCTTCGGTATGCCTCAAATGCCAAAGTGGTGCGTGTTTGCATGCTTTCCGACACTTAGTTGATGGTTGGAGTATTGCCGTCCATGGACCATCCCGCATGTGACGTGACGTGACTGCGCAGACGTCTTTCTCCTGTCGGCGAGGTTGGGCACTCGAACTTGGGGCCTCAGTGTTCCCGTGGAGAGATCCAGTGCTGAGGCTCTTCCCCCTGGGCCAAGACGAGGTCAGCCCTGCTGACAAGGGATCTCGGTTCCAGGCGCCACCAGACAAACCCGCAGAGAGAGCCCGGGGAGCCCCGCAGAGAGGTCGTGCCTGTCAGCGACATCCTGCCAGTTGTCGTAAACCGAGAGGTGGAGGCAACGTCCGACAGTCAAAGCGTCACCCGAGTGTATGACATATGAAGCCCTCGTCTCCTGCGTAGTCATAGTCTTCAGGCGATTTGGGCAGCTTGTCGCCAAGATGGGCCTCTTGGCAAGATTTCCGCAAAGAATCCGAGGCGTCCGCGAGTCTTGAACAAGAACTCGCTGTCTCCGAGGTCCATCACGCCCTTCGTGGATGACCTCCTCTTCGGCTCTGCCGGCTCCATCCAGGCTGTGCTACAGTTTTTTGACGAAGCCATCGCTGGCACATGCAAAGTCGTTGATGTGCATGTTGTCTTGGCGCCGGGCATCGTCAGGCTACGGCAGAGGTAGTGGAGGCTCCAGGGATGTGCTGCAGGCTGGGTGCGACCCAGCTTTGCTTTAGCCACCGAAGGTCGAAGATGCGGAGCTCAACCAGCAGCAGATAGCTGCCGTCGCACGTGCGAGTGCTGCGAAGCTCACGCTGGTGCGCTCTGCCAGTGCTCTGCATCAACCCCATTTAGCTCGCCACAGCCCCGTTGGCGCGTTTGTTTCGAAACGGCCAAAGTGGCCAAAGAAAGTCTTCAGCGACATGGGTATGATTTCTTGTGTATGTTTCCGAGTGGAGGCAGTCAGTCAGGGAACAAGCGACGGTTTCCCGCATTGCATGCGAGGTTTTGCTCGGGTTCTTGATCAGGTACAAGGGCCCCCCGGGACGGGCAAGAGCATGGCACTTGGATGTTGCAAGTGGGGATTTTTGCTTGATGGTATCCCTTTGAAAGACGCGCCGCAGGCGAAGTTGCCGTGGGAATCTCAGGCTACGCCGCAGATGACCCCTGAAAAAGGAGAAAGAAGCATCGTGAGAATGAAGCCAGACAGTGGATAGTAGGTGTTTGTCCTGGTATTTTCAGGCAGCAATTGTCCAGCAATGGATGAAGGATGAGACGGAGTACATCCGGCCGCTTTTCAATCAGGTCCCCCAGCAATGTGACACTTCAGTCGCCAGGTCCGTGCTCTTGGCGACCTCCACACATGCCGCCAAGGACGACAAGTACTTTCCAGCTTCAACTGATAAAGGAGCTGAAGCCGCTTACTGGCTGGAGGATGTGCTCGGAAAGCGTTTGCGTCGCCGGCAGCAGCGCCCACAGCAGTGGTTGAGTGATCCTGGACTCGCTTGCAACCTTTGTCGGCACGACTGCGAAGGATTCAGCCGAGCTTGCGCGCATGACTCGGAATGCTGATGCCACCACGCACAAGAGCAGCTGGGTTCTGCATCGTGTTCTCCGGGTCAGTTTGTTGATGACTAGGCCCAATATGGCTCGGCCAATGTGACTATGAGCGTGGGTGTGCCATACCCACGCAGACAGCCATAATATCCGAATCGACTCACGCAATAGAGGCAGCAGCAGCCAGCCAAACTTTGGCAAGCTGGTGAAGTGACCTTTTCAAAACACATTGCCAATGCCTTTTGTTTCTCGAAGTGTGCTCGATCTTCCAAACGGTGACCTTCCTGCTCGTTGCATAGTGTCACGCTGAGGTGTTCGAAGTAACGCCTCGCATGCTGCCAGAAAAGCCGAGGCGGCCGCCTGCTTTGTTTCATGAGCTCGATTACTTCATCAATGGCCTGTGCTTCCAAGATGGCAGGTATTCGTCGAAACGGTCTACATGTCTGGTTCAGCTCCGGGCAGGCCAGAGATTGCAGAACATTGTGACCCGCCTCTCCCATGTACCACTGCAGGACGGTGCCCAAAGTCCTGCTGGACGAGCTAGATGCCGAGAGGGGCCGGGTTGTCTTGGGTCTTGGCCCAGCAGAAGCCCGAAACGGCACACGTCCATACACATCTGTACACCACTCAAGGAGCTCTCAAATAACGACGGCAGCCGTGAACTTGCCGCGCTTGGACCGTGGGATACTGTTGCTGATGCCAGTGCGGGCACAAGACTAGTTTTCCTTCTCTTCTTCTCTCGCACGGGATTCGCCAGGCGCTTGTGGCTTTGAGACATGGCTGCGAGAAGTCCCTTAACAGAATTTCAGCTTCAGACGTAGTTCTGTGACAGTGACAGCTGTTGGCACACTCGACGAGGCTGGTGCTCATCGGAGATCCTCAGCAACTGGGGTCCAAGCCCTGGCTCGTTGCACAGGACACATTCTTGGATCTCCTTCATGCGCTGTCATAGAATGCTATGGGCGCCTCTAGTAAGAGTGTGATGCGAATCTGTTTATGTGCGAGTGTCACGACCCTTGACGATCAGCAAGAAGCTGACGCTGGTTGCCACCTATCGAGCCAAGCTTTCAGCCCATGAAGTCTTCGTCCGACCAGCACCACCCATCATCATCAGCATCCTCATCGTCATCGTCATCATCACCCTCACAGTCGTCTTCATCAGAATTGTAAGAACCCTCGGCATCAGCTTCAGACGCAGCATGATCACAATAAATGCCAGATCAATCTCAGCGTCGAAATCCTCTTCGTGATCCTTGGTTGCTTCAGAATCAATCAGGTACGGCCACCCTTCCAATGTCAAAAGGTCTTGATAGTCCCACGAATCCCCATGGCACATGTCTATCATTGGGAGCCACTTTGAAAATCAACGGCCGTTCCCTGCTTTAGCTGTACCGCAGCAAGAGGTCTCATGGCATTTCCAACATGGCCTTTTTGCCTTGCTACCCCAAATAACACAAATTCCCAAAGCCTATACCACTAGGGGCCCAGGTTCAAGAGTGCGTGGTTTGCCGTTCCTAGCCCTGCGTGCTTTGTTCAGACAATTACCTCAAAAGAGGGCGTCCAGTGCATTCGGTGATTGTTGTTGTTTCAAGCGTTGCCCATGGCTTTCTGTCGGTTGTCAGGCCGGTCTCCAGCTTTGGCTCAGCACAAAAGCTCGGGACTCGGACGGCTTTCACCATGGCTGGGCTCACGAGGTGAGCGTGGAATCCTCGGAGTTTTCCTGCTCAGGCTGGACAGCGGGCTCGATGCTTTTGCGGAGGAGCGGCGCAGTTTCTTCGAGGTCGGGGGAAGTTTGCTTTGGTGAAACTGTCAAGCCTCATCACCCCTGTCCCATATGCACTCCATGCAGATACTCGCCGACAAATTCCGATTGCAGCCGCACAGACTGCAGGCCGGGGGGGTATCCACCACTAATCACTAATCGTCTGTCGCCTAGCCTCCTCTGCCTGCTGAGCGTCTGATCTTAGTAGAACATTCTTAAGTGCCCCCACGTTCATGTGATCTGGTGGTCCCCCCAACACCGCTGTGTGCGAGTCGATGCACAGCTGGGGAGAGAATGGATAACTTTTTGTGAGAGCAACTCCTTCTCGGGTGTTTTGGGGTCGAGTGGACCGGATCCTCACCGCCGGCCAAGTCAGGACTCTGAGACAGTCCTGCTGGACAGTTCCTCACGCGCTTGCACTACTTGATCGTGCCCGTGTGGAGTTCACACGTCTCTCGCTGATCGACCGCATCATGCGTACGCTTCGGTTGGCCTTGGCAATTTGCTGTACGACAGCATTGTGCATGTTTCAGTGTGTATGTCCGGCGCATGCTTTGTGGTTCCTAAGCTCGCCTGTAAGGTTTTTCGAGCCCTGGCATCCCAAGTTTGCTCGCAGTCCCAGTCAGGTCCAAACGTGTATGCGATATGACACTCCAAAGGGCGCCCGAGCGACCCAAGGCCCAAGGAATGGCAGGGAAGACCTGCAATCCTCAACATCGGACAACACTGGCTCGTGTGAACGGTATAATGTCACGGCTCTACCTGTCAAGACGTAATAACCGTTGCCTTTGCGTACATTGCCTCCGCAGATACGGCAGCAAAGATATGAAGCAACACAGCCCAACGATCCGATAATGCCGAGAGGTTCAGTATCGTATGGACCAGCGTCTCTGTCAGCAACTCAGACTCAGACAGGCCCGCTTCTGCCCAACTGCAAGATGCTGAAGTCCTGTTCACTAGAGGTGACTACCCTTCGCACCGCTTCTATAATGGTGAGCTTCAAACCGCTACATCTGCAGCTTGCCGAAGACATGCCCTACCACACAATATCTCTCAATGCTCATGGCTACAAGGTCGGGGAAGGAGGCGTGACTCCACGGATGCTTCCTGCTGGAATAACCTTCAAGGCAAGTCTTTGGCGGCTTTAGGGAACGTCGGCTTGATGCAAGAGATGACAAAATGCCCTGACAAGTGGGCAGTAGAGCATGCTTCCATGGAATGGGGCTTGCCGCAGGCTGGAATTCCCGGGCATCCTGTTGTCTTCCTGGTGCCTCGCGCCCGTTGAGCCACCCCCGAGTTGTCAAGAGATGGAGCGGGTTTCAGCAGGACACCTCAGCGATCGAAGTATGCAGGGAACAGTTGGTGTTGCTCCAAGCTCGTGAGACGCGATCTCATGGAATCGCCGGGCCAGATCGGATGATTACGCTAGGTGCCCTTCTTCGGAAGCATCTCTATCCACAACCGGATGGAGGCGCAGATCGCAAGATTCCCAGACGCTTCGAATGCATGTCCAGCAGCTTCTTTTGCCGGGAGCTAGCACCAGAGGTCGCAGAGTTGCTGCGTGGCTTCCAGGCCCAACGGTGCCAACTTGATCTTCTGAGGGCGAAGTGTTCATCAAACTCTCCGAGGCTGCTTCTATCGAAGACACCCGCCTCTGTGCCGCGGGCCTCAATCCAAGGGCGTAGCAGCAGAAAAGCCGTAGCTCCATGGATTGACACACTGCTTTCTAGGTGGCAGTAGATCTTCTGCGCTGCGCAGGTGCTCACCGCGTACAAGGCGCAGGACAGCTTGCTCGACGAGGCGAAGACTGCAGGGCAGTAGGGGAGCGTAGCCGAGCCGACGGGCCCTCCCCGCTTGGTTGCAAGGTCATTCACGGAGGCAGCTCGGCTGAGCGCCTGAGGAAGCGGAAGAGCCGCTCGACGATGATCCGGGAGCAATTGCCTCGGCGAGCGGAGGCGGAGCAGAGATCCAAAGTAGAACTCAGCACGGACACAACGCCCAAGGCAAGGCGTGGACCCTTTGGAGACAGAGCCCCATCCGCGCATCTACACAGTGGATGGGTTCCAGGCCCGTCAGGGAGGAGGTACCAGGCTGCAAAGGATTCGGCGGCCAAGACTTGGAGGGAGCATAGATACTGATTCAGAGCATTTCAGACACAGGCTCTGCGGACATCCTCCTAATGACCCAACTCCCTACGTGACAGGCCCCCTACCTTTGCAACCTGCCGGAAACAGACTGCTTTACAGACGCCAGAAGTGCTGCTCTACGGTGTGGATGCTCGTTGATCTCTTCTTTTGCAGTATGCTGGCAAAATCAGGGGCGACTTCACTGCTTTGGTCAAGGCACCCCACCCACCAGAAACTTGTCAGCCTGTGCTTGAGGGAATGGGAAATCCCCCCACGGTGGGTGCAGACTGACACATGATGGTATCCAGTTGAGGGCAACGAGAGTGACTACGTCTTCTACTCAGCTGTGCGGCGCTTGGCCATGTCGTGTATGGAGGCTTCACTTAATCGACAATTGTAGCCTGGACGTCGTCCCCTGTTAAGATAGGTAGTCAGTCGCAGGACGCGATGCTGATACATCATTTTGCCAAAGGCTGCACGTGGTGCCGGTGCATCCACCATTGACCAAACGTGCCAGAATAATCACGTCATGTACCCGGCTTGAGATTCTCAGACTTCAGCAGCACACTTAAGTGGGTCCCTGTAGTAGACATCCAACGGGTTCTTGCAACCAGGCCTTTAGCGTTCTGAGACGACTGGGCAGTCAGTGAGTCTGAGGTGCGGAGTGGTGGCACCGCAACCGGATTCTCGGGAAATCCACAGCGCCTCTGCGTTTTGCTCACACGAGCACGTCTGGGCCTCGCAGTGCTTGCTTATGCTTGCTTCCTTCAAAATTACGACTGCGGCTGTGTATTGTTGTCTGCAGAAGGTCGTGGGCTGATAGTTGTGGGGAGTCGTGACACTCTCCAGCACACCGAGGAGCGCGGACATGGCACGCGCACTTTACATGTCTGCAGTAGCCCGCGGAAACGTGGCTGTTGTTCAA
This sequence comes from Symbiodinium sp. CCMP2456, assembly GCA_905221635.1. Classification (NCBI taxonomy): domain Eukaryota; class Dinophyceae; order Suessiales; family Symbiodiniaceae; genus Symbiodinium; species Symbiodinium sp. CCMP2456. Next base: position 69,217 of record CAJNDV010032297.1, on the reverse strand, counting down.
GATAATGATCAGCTTCTGCTCATGTAGTCGAGCGCCGGCGCGCAGGAATGGCAGCGATGGCTGGATTCTGCCGACAAACAAGAGGCCTCAGTGCTGCCCTGCTCTGACATCTAGCGTTTCGGTCACATCCAGCCCAACAATGCTTGCACACGGTGATCCCGCGAGTTCACGGTGGACGAAGAGCTTGTGGCGAAATTGCAGAGGATGGGTTCAGTGCACTGCTCTTGTGTTTGGCCGCATGACAGCATGGACTGAAGCAAAACAGAGAGGATCACCATGCATCATCCATGAATACGAAGAATAGTTCTGTGTGCTGCTACATCAGTTTGCGCAGGCGGGAAGTTGCTCAACGGGGGCCACTCTGAAGGAGGACGGCGTCACCAGCACCGGGGCTGACATGGAGATCTTGTAACGAGTGAAGAGCGGCTTGGCGGCGGAGCGGAGCACTTCATCAGCCTGCCTCAGCTCGGCATGAAGAGACGAGACGAGTTCCAGATTTGTGAACAGCTCCTCCTGCGTCCGACGAAGACTGAGTGCCGAGCTGTGTAGCGATTCCGTCTGGCAGACCTTCGACCATATGCTGAAGGCGGCAAAAATCTGTTTTTGTCCAATTTGTCGCTGTGCCTTTGCTTGCGCCATCTTGACGTTGGCTTGTGTGTTATCCCAGTGCATGAAAGATGTCGCGCATGTGACGGGAATATAATACAATCGGGTCAAACATGGTCAAACCATAGATTGCAGTAGTCTGCCATGTGGTGGGCTTGAGCTGGGTTTGCCCCTTCAAAGTTGTTCACGCCTGAGTTGTGGAGGCCAATGCTTACACCCAACAGCCGTCATCACCCCAATTGCCAAGGACATGTGCATGTCAAAGGAGCAAGCTAGCGACGAGCCCAGGCAGGAGTGCTCGGAGCGCAGAGTAGCAGGAGGGACATGAGAACCTCGTTCAGGAAGGCCGCCAGTTTGGGCCCCTTTGTGGGAGCCTCAAACTCGGAGTCTCGAACCAGCACAGCAGTGGGACGCCGTCACAGGAGCTCCCGTTACCGCCAGTGGACAAAGAGCGCTTCAGGCACCGGCTGCTGTAGCATGAGGTGTTATTTCCTGTCCTTGGTCATCCTGAGACTTAGACGTAGACTCGACGTAGACCGACCAGCAGAGGCGGCTGCAAATTCTGGTGCAAGAGGAGAGGAATCATGGGCAGCCGCGACCTCGGAGAAACTCAGTGCTTCCTTTGGCCGAGTGTTCTGTTCGTCTCGAAGATGAGGATTGAGTTGTATGAAGACCAACTGCAGGGTTGCAAGGCTGACCATGTAACGCTCTTGCTTTTGCGCACGCGGAACATGAAGCTATCTTTGCTGCAGGTGGTGGGAAAGCGAATTTTCCGCTCGTGGACACTGGGAAGTGCCGAGGCCTGCCATGGAAGCTGTAGCAAAATCGATTGTGTTTAGTGGCGTCGTGGTTCCTGTTGCGCTGCCTTCAGGAGTTCGCAGCAGCCCATCCCGACCTGCTGGAGAGCCCATGGAAGGTCTGGCAGATGCTCTTGGGACATGGGGCGGAGCGTTCGCAAGTGGCAGGAAGTGGAGATCAGCCTTGTGCTGGGCTTGAACAAAGTCCAGGCAACCTCTCCCTGTGGCTTCGCCGTATCGCATTTCCTGTGGTCTCTGTAGGCGAAGCTCGGAGTGTGCAAGAGCTTCGGAGCCTTCCGAGATGAAGAGGCGAGAGGGCGAGAGTGACAACAAACGAATTTCAAGGTCACAGTGAGTCCTCCCTGAACAGGGCGACATCCTTCTGTTCATGGAGGCGACAGAGATTACGGCTGAAGTGTTGCAAGTTTGTATGAGGGCGTGTTCGTGCTGGCATCCTGATCAGTACATCAGCGGTGGCGACTTGCACGACTTGGCAAGTAGATGCTCCACCAAGCCTGGACCGGAGAGGGAGCAGAAGGCCTGCGTGGACAAAAAGGCACCGGCTTTTCGAAGAACCTGCACAGCGCATCTGTCGTAGGTGTGGCCGGTTGTGCTCTCGCTGCTGCGCGGAGTCCTTGACCCAGCGACGCGTGGAATCCGCTGGCGGCCTTGGCGTGCATGGACCCGTCGCATCTGCCAGGTCCGCTGCCTGCACGACGCTGGCGCCGCGGCCTTACCTGCCTACCTGCTTTTCAATCCTACTTGCATTTCTGTGGTCTGTTCGTGCCAACATCTCAAGCCACATCTCCGACGGGTGCAACTTTCGAGGGTCTGGCTGAAGGGTGCAGCCTTTGCAAGGTGGCTCACGGCGACATTTCGCTGGAGAATGCATTGCTCGGGCCGGATGGAGAGGCCTTTCTTTCGAGAAGCCAGCGAGATGATTGATATCTTTCGATCTGGAGAGGTCAGGCTGATTGACTTTGCAGCTGCAGCAGCGCCTGGCATGTGTTTGGATTTCTAGCAGGTAGCAGCTAGCAGCACGGTGGACTCTAGCCTCTAGAGGCCTACTTGCAGAGAGCCCATGGCAGGAAGCAGACGTGTGGGTGCAGGGCATTCGCGGCAAGCCGTCTTATCAGGCTGCTCGAAACGTGCAGTCAAGCTACAGTCTAAGAGCGGTCGGGTCCTTTGTGCAGGCCCCTGAAATGCACCAGCACTGGCCTCGGAACCCTTTTTCAAGCCCTCAGAAAAAAGTCGATTCCTTCGCTGGACTGGCAAGGTCTGGCTGCTATGATGCCAGGGCGGCTGATCTCTTCGCCTGCGGAGTGGGGGGCTGAAGATGATTGACGAGCTTTGTTGGCAGAGCAGTGTGAGTATGCACTTTGCGTCGTCCAACTCGCTCTCTGTCTCTCTCTCTCTCTCTGTCTCTCTCCTTTTCTCTCTCTGTCCCTTTTCCGGAGGTCTTCGCCTACTGTCTCGCCTGCGCAGACTATCCCTGGAAGTGCACCAGGCTAGATTGGACTTGCAGATGTGCATGCATTCCCACAGCCACACATACACGATTCAGCATGCGGAAGTTGATGATCTGACTGAAGCAACAAATGGCAACAAGACTGATCAGAACCCAGCACTTGAGACCCAATCAGCTTCCAACAGTGGCTCAGCCAGGCTGCTCGTGTGCCGCACAACCTGAATCACACAAACAAGTTGCATCTTTTTTGGCTGGCGATCCTAGCTCTCGGCAGAAAGCGCAGCTTGCATTGCATGCGCAAGTCAACGGTGATCAACGACACAAAGAAGCAGCAAGCGATCTGGCTTGCAGCCCTCACATGTGATTTTTTTTCGAACTTGCGGGTATATCTTTTAGATAACCCGGTCTCCATCATTCTTTCAGGCGCTGCTGCCGGTGAAAGCTAGTTCAGCTGCTTGGGACATGTCACATGTATGCTGTGTGCCTCCGAGTTTGCAGGCCGCAGCAGTGCAGTGCTTTCGAGTTCTTCATGACGCACGGGCTGACGGCCGGGGTTCGGGGACATGATTGGCCACCGGGATCCAGCAAGACCTATGCATCCCCCTTTTTCTTCCGACTTTTGCTCTCTCTCTCTCTCTCTTCTCGGTTTTTCATGCGGCATGCCAGCTCCCAAGGGTTGAGACTCTGGCAATTCTAGGAAATGAGACTTTGGCAGCAGTCGTCGTCGTGGTCGTGCTCATACCATATACATAATATAATATAATATAATATAATATAATATAGTATAATATAATACAATATAATATAATATAATATAATAGAATAGAATAGAATATAATATAATATAATATAATATAATATAATATAATATAATATAATATATACAATATAGCCGCAGCAGTCCGCTGCGAATCCCAGCGACTCTCCACGGCGGAGGCTTTCCTTCGAAAGAGACGCGTACGCCTCGCAGACGGCTCGAGAGGGCGAGCCATGCGCTTTTTTTGTCTCTCCCCTTGGGTTTAGGGGATAGGGTTTAGGGCTTAGGGCTTAGGGTTTAGGGTGGAGCTTTGAGCTTATACCAGGGGTTTCCACGAATAAGTTGAAGCACTGCAAGTTTACAAGGTGCTCATCACTATTTAAATAGATACCTGGTACATGCGAGCTGCCGGATGCCCCTGTCGCAGTTACTGGATGAATGAAAGAATGAACCGCAAATGAAAGAAAGAGCTTAGCGCAATTAACGCACGAACTATAAATAAGCAATCAAGCAGTTTGCTCGTTAGATAATGTGTTCGTTGCTTGTTTGCTTGCTGGCATGCTTGCTTGCTTGGTTGTTTGGTCGGTTGGGTGGGTGGTTGGTTGGTTGGTCACTGGTTGAACAATCGGTTGACTTCTTACGTGTTTAACGAATACACCCGTTGGTTGTATGATGTATGTGTACCCAATTGGGTAGGTAGATGTACGGGCAGCTCCCAGAAAAGGCATGCCAAGGATTGTATGAGAATGGTTTCCAGACTCACGGACCCGGTCTGGCGATGGTCCTCAGCGTGCCGGTGAATGCCTGGCGATGCGATTGTCGTCTGCCAGGCAGCCTGTCGAGGGACATTTGTCCCCTGAACTTTTGCAGCTGCCGGTGCCTCGATCAATTGCCATAGGGCCGCCCAGCTGCTCCGGGACCCTCTCAGGATGGAAATCTTGCTGAACCCCGATCCAGCACGCCGTTACGAAGTTTGGTCCGTCCCCTGCTCAACAGCTTTGCCTAGGGGGTTGCAGACGCAGGCGGCAGGGCTTTCTCTGGCTGTCGTCAGGCCGATTCGTTCATGAGCTTCGAGATCGAGCCGTTGGAGGACAGAGCGCAAATCCATCACAGCGACATCACATCTACCGCATCAGGGTTCTTGCCATGTTGCGCACTTGCAGGAAGCTGGGTACAGCGCGAATCCGCAACCTCCCCACACAGTGAGAGTGAAATGAACGAAGTTGAAGGGCGGCCCAGCCGTTTCGCGGTCTGGACTCTGCCGTCTGGATCGGATGACTGTCTCGCAGGATTACGTGTTCTTTCGCCTCCGCTGGAGGAAGTTGAGGGAGTCCTCATCCCGAAAACCAGCAAAGCCACCGGATGGCGCTGGTTTTGCGCTTGTGCGCCAGTTTGGAGAGCTGACCTGATTCTTTCATGGTCGCCAATCGTTTAATCTTGTAACCTCATGACCCCGAGCTTCTGTGGACGATGGCCGTCTGTCATGTGGTTGAGCAACCACTGCACAACAAGTGACTGCAGAGTGCATCACACATCCGAAGATGCATATCGTTCACAGAGTTTAACCTCCGGATGCTACCACAATGCATCCAGTGAGGCCATCGGATAGCTCGGGACGTGACTTGATTTAGAGCCGTCTAGACTTCGCTTTTTCTTTCACTTTCGCGCCAGCCTAGCTCCATCCCTACGGTGTGTGTCGGTGTCTGTGTTTGCATCTGAGCGTGAGCAGGAAGTTACCCTAAACCCGAAACCCTAAACAAACCTAGACCCTATACACCCTGAACCGGAAGAGCCCTAGACCCTAAACCCTAAACCCTATATGTGAGAAGATGCTCCGCCCAAATATGCCACACTCGGGAGATGGAGGAAAGTGAGGGCTCCGACAATTGCCGGGACCAAGACGAAAGCAGTTACCAGCATGCCGAGGACACCTGGCTACTCTTTGAAATGGTGTCAAGACTCCCTGTCTAAAACTCGGGGATTCTATGTTCCCCAATTGTGAACGTTCGTTTTTCATGTTGTAAACTGCAGTGAAATATGCCATGAGAGTCATCGTGACCGTGCAGCATGGGACTGCACCTTTGAGGGAACATGAGCGGAGCGCGAGCAAGCTCTGTGTGCGCTCCGTGCTTCGGACCTCGCACAGTCGAACCTTAGAATCCCTTTGCTGGGTTCGTTTGATGTGGGTACGGCAGTCGATTGAAGCACTGTGAAAGATGATGTTTCTTGGAGGACATCCTTCGGATGTTTTGATAGGTTATTTGATGGAAGTTTGCTGCCGAGAGTGCACAATGCGGCGGCACTTGCCCTGCTGAGCCATGGTTTCCGTCGGAAGCCTTACATGGCCGGACTTCCACAAAATGCAGCGAAAACTATCCGCATCAAGTGCTACGAGCAACGAGCCCTCGTCGACTGTGAGTGCTGAGCTCGTTACGGACTCATGTGCTCGCAGTTTGTTATATTCCAGCTCGCGAAGGAAATACGAGCACCGAAGAAGGCTTGTTTGAAGAGTCTTTGCATGCCGGATCAGGCGTGACTAGCACGCATGTGCGGACCAGTACCCAGAGGACACTGAAGCGGAGATGGATCGCCTCGTAGTGATGGCATTCTCTTGCGGACCATGTTCTTGAGCTGACTGGTGAAGTCTGAAAAAATGTGAAACACGACTTCAGCTGCTGCACTGTTTGGCTGCTGTGGCAGTGCTGGCGTCGTTGCTTGGAGCTTCTCTTGCAACACTGCAGACTCGAGCGTCAAGTAGATGCAGACTTGACAGCAGTTCCTGCAAAGACACGGTTGTGTGCCCAGCATCAAACAGCATAGGCGACGGTGTGACGCGTGCTAGCAGCGAGAGTTTTCTGTGATGAAAAGGTCAGAGCCGACACTTCAAGACATGCACCATGGACGCCTTCTTGTGCTTGCTGCTTACCACATTGACCGCAGAGGCAGGCTGTCGAAGGTTCCCAAGGGCTTCCTGCGAAGGAAGCACCAACAAGCTTTCGTAGGAGTCCACATAGCGATGTCGCATGTTCCTGTTGACGCATCACCAAAACTAGAATCAAATATAAGTAAGGCACGACTCGAAGCGACGGTGTCTTTGAGCGTTGCCTGGCGAGGCGAGCTTTTTTGACATCTTTCCGGTCCCCTGGCCGGTCAAGCAGCTGTTGTTCTGCTTTTCCCGGCTTTGCGAGCCACAAAGGCAGAGACTTGCGTTCCAGGTGGTTGACCCGGCCCAGCATGCAGTGTACGATGCCGAGTCGGTCGTACTGTCTTGTTTACACTTTACACGTAACTGCGTGTCTCCGCCGCTCCAACGCGATGCCAGCTGCAGATCGTCGGCACTGCTCGTGTGGACGGCTTGCAGGCTCTGGCACACATTGGCACACACGCTGCGGCGGTAGGGTCGGTGTTTTCGAAACTCGAGACTCAAGTCCTTTGAAGACGTGGCATGGTTGGTGAAATCTTAGCTATCCATGTGATAGGCTGGATTTGCTTGTGATTATAACGACAAGGTTCCAGCATGATGACGATCATGCTGTTGAAATAGTTCGAGTTCGATCATGATTCTATTGTCATAGGTGATCTGACGTTGTTGATGCTGACATTGGTGGTGCTGATCCGCGGCCGCACCATCACGGTCTCCAATCTCGTCGTCATCTTCATCGTCATCACGTTCACTGTCACCATCACCGCCATCGTTTTCACCATGATTTTGGCCACGGTTTATGTCGATCGTCATCAAGAGCAGCACTGGAGCACCATCCTCAGGAGCATCATGACCACTACCACCATCATCATCACCACCAGCAGCATGCTGACCAACATGCCCGTTATTGTGGCCATGGTCATTGTCAGAGTCTTCATCAGAATTCGCATCATCGCTGCTCTGTGCGGAGCCAGGCCAGCTTGAGCTCGAAAAGATGGCGGCCGGTGCAGCTGTCAGAGGCGAGCAGCGACCCGCGGATTCTGCGCCCGACCTCCGCCGTCCAGTTTCCCGTGGCTTCGCCTTGTGCATCTTGTGCGTTTTCTGGAGGATGGCAAGGAGCCGAGAGCGCTCATGAGCTCGAAGCCGAGTCTCCAGCCGAATGGAGAGCCGTGTTGAGAGAATGCAGGCAAAGCCAGGAGAGAGAGTTTTGAACGTGCCAGCGGTCGCGTGCACGGACGAAGCGCAGCGTCACCGTATCTATTGGTCGCAGTGACTCCACTGCCCGCTGTACCAGCTTTTGTCCAGGTGTCGGCATTGGCGACTTCCGGAACACTTCATCTGGACCGTGCGCTTCCGCCCCTGGCGTCCCAGACCCTGCAAGTACTGTAACCAGACAATGCAGCTTCGCTTTGATGGCTGCATGAAGGTACCGAGAACTTGCCATTGCCTTCCCAGCCTGTGAAAACGAGGAGCTTAACACTCCCACTTCTGCAGCCTCGAAGACTGTCCGGCGGTTCCAGGATATCGTGCTCGATTGTGGGAGCTTCATGCACTGTCAAGACAAGCTGCCGGCATGTGCCCACACGTGCTAGTCTCAGAGATCTCTCTGGCAGATTTTGCTTGCAATTGCATCTTTCATGCTTCGGCCGGGCCTCAAGACTTATCGGTTGCAGGTTCATGTTCCGCAGCTATGCCAGCAACGAGGCCTGGCATCCTGGTCTTCACACGCTTCCGCCACTCAAGCGGCTCAAGCACCTGAAGGCGGCGGTCCTCAGCGCGCGCTCGGCCGGAATTTCCGCGCAGCTCAGTACCAGGCCCCGGGGCTGCCCCGCCTCTGCCGCTCTGAGCTGTCCGCCCACCGCAAGGTTCGAGTTTTCGCGGGAGAAAGCCGGGAGAGGACACATCTTGGCCTTCTCGGTCATGGGGTGCGCCGCGCTTTCAGCTGTGAGTTCTTTGTTTCTTGTGCGAACCTCAGGTCGGAAGATGATGAGCTCCTGCAGGGTAAAGTGGAGGTGATCAACAGCCTTTGCCTTAAAAACTTGGGCAGTCCTCTAAATTAGGGTCCTTTCTGGGGTCCTTTCTATACGGGTGCCGTACTAAATTGGGGAACTAAAAGGGGACCCTAATTTAGAGAACTACCCGCTTGGATGTGGACGGTAAAGGACGGCTTGAGGGCGGCTTCAGCCCTTTTCCTCCGCCCAAGCATTTGGATGTTACGGCCCCTCTCCCTGAACAGTGTGCCATGGCCGTCCACGAGGAGCTGGCTGCCGAAGCAAGCACAGTTCGCCACTTTCTCTGCTCTGTCCTTCGTAGCCTCGACGGTGAGGACACATGGCTCTGCATCGCTGGCTGCTTGGCGGCCGCAGAACTTTGCTGCACCGCTGCCGGCAGCGTGCTGCTGGTCGCCACGGGTTCGCTGTCCATTCGTGACTCATGAATCAACGCCGAGTGAGTAGAATGGGGAAGTCCATGAAAAGTTTGATTTTAAGCCCGACCTTGGTCAGGCGAGGTCCTGTGCCGCGAGCTTGCTGGAGCGAGTGGCGCTCTCGGAGGTGAAACACCAGCTGCAGCTCACGTCTACCGCGGCCCATGCCGAAGGCAGCTGCAACTGCGCTTTCGACGAATGACGCGGCCTGCCTGCGCCTGGAAGAGATGGAGACTTCCACGGGCGAGGAGGACCTGCAGAAGGCCAGAGTCCCGTCGTTCACCCCCGCCCCTTACGCTGTCCGATGCTTTTTGAAGCCGACTCGCGATGTCGTTTGAACTGCGCCACCTTAGGCGCGACGTGTCGGATGCCCCGCCTGAAATTGCCGCGAAACATGTCGGATGCAGTGTGCAGTGTAAACAATGATGCAGTGTGGCGGTAGCCATCAAAGACAATGGACAGCTGAAGGAGCCTTGCTCCCCCGAAACGCACAAACCCTCTTCAACGTTCTCTGCAGGCTTTGAGCTGCTTGTCAAAAGCTGAGCGTGCAGTACGCACCCTGGCTTTTCGAGCATGGAACTGTCACAAAGCAGTGCTGATGTTCTCCAGAGTTTAGTTTTCCTGGTTCTCCTTGCACAGTCACTGTGTATCCGCGGTGGCTAGACCGCGACGCTGTGCAGTGGATGGTCGAAGTGCCTTTGGTGGTTTCAGTGGTTACCAATCATTTCTGGGCGTCAACTCTGGAAGGAGCGACCTGATCTGCTTATCCCTTTCTTTGCCAAGGAGACTTGCGCGTGTCGGCTGAGGTGTCTCGGCAGTGATAGACTTAAGACTACCCCCTCTATTGACTGCTGAGAGATGTGGCCAAGGTCTCCAGAAACCAAGCAGCCTCAGCAAGAGTCCTACCAGTGGTATACAACTGCAGCTCGAAGCAAAGCCCGTGAGCCCGAGGATCTTCAGGCCGAAGGCCAGCGAGCTAGGTCTCCAATCCGCTGTGAGGCGACTGGGCGCCTGAGCCTTGGCTTGCAGCGCTCTGCAGCAGTGGCTCGCCGATTGGAGGAGGCAGCAGCACAGGATTACTTTCATTGCCTCAGCTGCTGCAACTGCTACTGCTCATGGTGCTGCCACTGAAGCTCCTGCTCCGACGACGACGAGCACTACCGCTGCGACGACGACTACTACTGCGATTGCCTGTACAACTACAACTACTACGACTACCACTCCCACTTCTACTTCTCCGACTCATGCTCCTGCTGCTCCTACTCCTACGCTACTCCTAGTGCTGTTGCTACTGTGCTGCTGCTGCTGCTACTACTACTACTACTACTCCTGCTGCTGCTGCTTCTACTATCACTACTACTGCTACTACTACTACTACAACTACTACTACAACTACTACTACCAGTACTACTTCTTGTACTACTAGCAGTAGTAGTAGTAGTAGTAGTAGTAGTAGTAGTAGTAGTACTAGTACTAGTACTAGTACTAGTACTAGTACTAGTACTAGTACTAGTACGACGACTACTACTACGACTACTACTACCGCTACGACTACTACCACTACGACTACTACCACTACGACTACTACCACTACCACTATCACTACCACTGCCGCTGCCACTACCACTACCACTACCACTACCACTACTACTACCACTACCACTACTACTACGACGACGACGACGACGACGACGACTACTAGTACTACTACTACTATATGCTACAAATGCCGTCGCTGCT
>CAJNDV010032297.1:42879-58401 GCA_905221635.1 Symbiodinium sp. CCMP2456 | reverse complement strand
GGGGCACGAAGATTTCGTGGTGTACAAGTCGAGTGCTGCTCCTTGTGTTGCGCTGCACCTATATTCCTGGGTTCAACAAGTAAAGCTGTGGTTTTTGAGCTGTTCTGCTTGTCCTGGTGTGTACCTGCATGTTGTGATCATGTTTCCTTAGAGGACGCATGGCTGTGTATTCTCAGCAGCCCACCTTCTCCGGGGCACGAAGATTTCGTGGTGTACATTCCGATTGGTGGCGTCCAACACGAACTGCAGACAAGTCGAGTGCTGCTCCTTGTGTTGCACTGCACCTATATTCCTGACCCTGTCGGTTGCCATGTGGCCAGCAGGGCAAACCATGGGTTCAACAAGTAAAGCTGTGGTGTTTGAGCTGTTCTGCTTGTCGTGGTGTGTACCTGCATGTTGTGATCATGTTTCCTTAGAGGACGCATGGCTGTGTATTCTCAGCAGCCCACCTGTCTCCCGGGCACGAAGATTTCGTGGTGTACATTCGGATTGGTGGCGTCCGACAGGAGCTGCAGACAAGTCGAGTGCTGCTCCTTGTGTTGCACTGCACCTATATTCCTGACCCTGTCGGTTGCCATGTGGCTAGCGGGGCAATGCTGCTTGTCGTGGTCTTTCCCTGCAACAAGATACGGTGTCCTCGTCCCTTTTCTTCCTTCCTCGCCCCATCTTGCAGGGCGACTTCTTCTCACGATCGCTGCGGACGTCACGCAGCTGCCGGGCCTCTAAGGGAGTCTAAAGTCCATTCAGAGCTCCTCATTGTAGATATTGTCTCTTGGACAGTGCCTGCAAGGCCAATCGCTGGAGAGATCCAAGAGCTGGAGGCCGCAGCTTACGGTGCCCAAAGGCAGGGTCCTTGGGCTCAGCTTAGCAATAACAGAAATAAAAAAAAGTAACAATAGTAATAAAAATAATAGTAATAATAGCAATAATAGCAACAATAACAATAATAGCAATAATAGTAATGATAGAAATAATATATGGGTATGAGTCAGCCGTCTTTTTGCGGACAGAAGGTCCTGAGCTCCGCACCGTGCGCCGCGTAAGCTTGGGGCGCCGGCCCAGCAGCTGCCCTCCCGCCGACGACGAGGAGAACCAAAGGTTTAGGGTGTAGGGGATCAAAGAAAGCCCGGGTATGGGAATTATAGGAAACCGGAGGAGTTTGATTTTTGAATTCTACATGCTGGATGCACTTGCGCTGTACTTGCTCAGCTGGGATTTAGAAGCTTCGGCGCTGACGAATTCGGGTAGGCCTATGGGCTCGAGGATGCTCGACGCATAGACCCCCACTTCGGTCTCAGGTGGTTCCGGGATTGAGGTTCAGGCTGATCTCGAGAAAGGAGAGGCGTACTTGAAGTGACCCTGCAGTGCCTGCGGAGCATCGAGGACGTGGCACTGCCCCATGCCAAGACGCCAAGGCATCTGGGAGATATCTGCGCGTTTCGATGTGCAAGCTGCAAGAACGACCAGTCGCCACACTCGTTTCTGACGTTGCTTGAGCACTACACTCACGTACGTGCCTGGTGTTGACGGTGCTGCGCATGAAGTCTTCCGGTTCTTTTCTCAGGGACTCAGTAAAGCTGCAATGCCAGGCATCGCGTGGAGGCGAGGGCTCGGACGTGAGTCTGCTGACTAGCCGACTTTCCTCAGAGAAAGTTTGTGAATGTTCAACTTCCTGCCCTCTACCCTCGGACGAGCGCGTAGCTGCCAGATTCGCCGCCCCGTGGATACTGAACGGCGGCCGGTGACGAGGAGAACCGGCTCCTGTTTTGCTGAGTGTCTCTCACTCGCGCTCTCTCTCTCTCTCTCTCTCTCTCTCTCTCTCGCTCTCTCTCTCCACGTTCGCTGTCGCTAAGCTTTCATAGGTGGCAGAGACGGATGACGGATGGTCTCAGAAATGCTGGTCTTGCACACTTGTGTGCAGTTTGGCATGTCCTCCTGCCAGCAATACAGTGTGCACTTCGGCAAATCCTGGTTTGTATGTGTGGATGCGGTGTGCCTAAAGAGACGAGCAACACAGGTTTTGGAGCTACAGCTGCAATGTGACAAGATGCAAGCATGCCGCAGCAGCCATGTCATGTCCCTAGCCAGGACCCCGGGGAAGATGGTGGTGACGCCGGTAACCCGTCCAGCCATGGTCTTGGCATTCGGAGGTTTGCGAAGCTTCGGTTCTCGCGCGAGCACCCAGGCGCCACGCCCAACGAACTCGGCGGTGAAAGTGGCCAAGCAGGCTCTGTGAGCCGCGTGGTGAAGAAAAGCCTACTTGTGAATCGTCGTCGCAGGTGGCCCCGCAGTCGTCAGCATCATCAGCAGCTTCATCACCACCATCATCATCATCAGCAGCAGCACAAGCAACAGCAACACAATGATCATGGCTATCGCCACCATCATGTTTGCTTTCGTCGTTTTAGTCCCATTAGGGTTCAGCTTTATGCAATGTGTCTGTAGACGGTATTTTGTAATAGTAATAGTACCCTTGGCATGGTGGGGGTGGTGGAGGTAGCGGCAGGGGCGGTGGTAGTGTCGTGTCGGCCGGCGTCCATGTTGCAGTGATCGCGGTTCTGATCGTGGTGGTCGGCTACACAGCAGCAGGACACTGGCAGTAGGAATGGTCGTCGTTTAACGTCCTGTAGGGGAGTGGAGGAGGCGGAGCGAGGGTCGGAGAGGGCAGGCTCTGCTTCTGGTGCGTGTGATTTCGCTGGCAGGGAGGACATCGCATCATCCGGGCAAAGGCAGGGCACCTGGCTGTGGCACTTGAACAGCGTGAATCCCTGAACCTGTTGGTACCTCTGCACCTTCATTCTTGCTAATTGCTCATAGCGCTCAGAGACCCTCCGCATCGGACCGGTGGTGGCTTCACGGCCCCTCGGACTGCCAGGATCTGGAGCATTCCGACAGGAAGGCGCCCATGGCCGCCACGCAGGGGCTTGCACTGGGTAGTTGAACGGTCTTGTTCGCAACAGCTGTAGAGCCACTGCTACTGCAACATGTACCTTTCAGTGATGCATCAACGGTGCGAAGAACCAGTCGAACAGTATCAGAAGCCTCTGTGCCCAAGCATTATTGCGGAGGAGTGGCATGGTGAGAAGGCGTCGGAGACCTGAACCTGTCAGGAGAACGTGAAGCCGGGCTCGTACGTGGTGAAGCGCAGCCCTTCTGATGAGTGGCTTCCCTGGCTTCTGACTTGTTTCCGCGGCTCAGGCCCAGGCCTTTTGACCCAACTCGGATTCGCAAGCGAAGCGATGAAGGTTCCTGTCGCGCAGCGGGCCGGCGAGCCCGGTGTCCGGAGGCACGATGCGAGAGCTCCTCCACTCGGCCTGTAGAAGCCGCAGCAAGATCACGACATGCGCTCTATTAGAAGTGCTGCATGAGGCGGTCTGAGCTGCAGCCGCAGCAACAAACTGCTCCGCGGTGGCTTCGCAGGTCTGATGGTGAATGACTGGAGACGGTCTCAGCCCATGTTCACAAGCATGAGGCATGCATAGACGATACTCTTAACATCAAATGCCATACTATGCAATATGGTACTATGCTATGCTATGCTAGGCTAGGCTATACCATACCATGCTATACCATACTTTACTGTACTATGTAGTAGCTGGCGAGATACATGCATCCACGCATGGACGGATACATACATGCACGCATACATATATACATGCACATACATTTACCTGCATCTGTCGTCCATGTCCATCGCTGTGCCTATCTCTCTTTGCCTATATTTATATCTGGCTAGCTAGCTATCCATCCAGAAATTTCCAAGTGCCTATGCATGTGTGAAAAGTGGTACTATGGTGTAGCAATGCAGTAGGGCAGCAACACGATATGTGGCATGTCGGCCTGGACACGCGGATCGATGCGACCAAACCTGGAGATTGGCTTGATTATTTCGGCAAAGTAAAGAAGATTGCTACACAATCTCCGCTCAAGAGGGGCTTAGGGCTTAGTGTGCAAACTCAGGGCAGGGAAAAGTTTCGGCCTCGTGAATAGTGTGATCGTGACGTTTTATCCAGTGCACGTTTTGTGGGGTTTGGGGCTTAGCATAACCCGCGGCAGGCGCGCAACAGCCACCCGGGATGCGCGTGTCCTTTGGCTCCACGACGCCAAGGCAAGTCAAAGCTGCTTCAAGAGCCTCAGTCCTCAGACAGGTATTTCGTGTGTCAAACTTTTCAAGATACACCGCCCGGATCAGAGTGGCAGCCCGAAGATTCCTGCCATGTCATGGCCAATTTGCTTCCTTTGTGCCGCAGAGGCCCTGCTGCCTCTGAGCAGCGGCGTCAATCTACAAGGTTGACAGGGAACCCTCAGAGAGAGCTGTGGGAAGATGTCTGGCAGCAAGATGGCGGTGTAGTTCTCGTCGCTCGAAGCTTTCAGCATATCATGCGGCTCGTAGCAGTATCCATCGTGCTGCTTCGGACCATGCTACAGTGACGGTCCGCAACTCGTTTGCAGCGGGAGCCCTTTGCCAATGCTTCCATAATATGCTTTTCTCAAACCCTGGAGCTTGTTGATGAGTGAATTGAGTTGCATTCGAACAGCCCGATGGTCTAGATCCAACACCCTGGACACAGAACCGGACTGTGCATTTAGTTGCTACTTGGCCTGCGAACTTACAATGGTTCGGCATCCCAAATTCACAGGACCTGACCACAAGACTGCGAGTCGAAGAGTGTGTTTTCCATGTTACGTGCGGTTTAGGTTGAGGCTAGGCCAGGCAGAAAACATCGCAGCTTGTGGCTCGGATCGTGGATGCACGGGAGCTTCCAGTGGCAGCCCGAGTCGGGCCATCGACTCGAGTAGTAGATGATCCCTGGGGGAAGCAAAGTGGAAGCACATGACATGAATGTTATGGCTTGAGTCGGGCTGTCGGGGGGACACAGGAGCACTGGCTCCAGTGCCTAGCGCAGGGGGAAAAAAGAAGCGATATCTGGACAACTTCCAGGAGTTAGGTGGTGGATGTTCCAGAAAGTTTGGTCTCTCTGACAAGCGAGACTCGAACTGTCTGGGCTGCCTGTCAAGCACTGAATGTAGCGAGGGGACAGCAGGCATTGCACAGTGTCAGGCAAAGGTCGGTAAGCTCCGCGCACCGCAACAGCAGCGACTTTTGCAAAATGCAGTGGGACGGCAGCTGCCGCCATCGACAGCGCAACACTGAGCGAGATGCGCCTGTTGCTTCGTCCGTGAGCTCAGTCAGAGTTGGTTTCACACTTGGATAAGATCTACCCATGCATTTCACATGAACTCGCGTATGTGGAATTCTGGACCTAACTCCAACCTACCCGTTGAGAGTGAACGAGCACTGACCCCTTGGCTGTAACTGCAGCTAGCACCTTTGGCACACAAACCACAGCAGAAGCTTCGAGTGTGAGTGTGTTGGCAGAGCTGCGAGCATACTTTCGGCAATTGGTAGAGCACTTGAGCTGCGGCCGCCATCGTGGATGTGCTGAATCCGTCCCATGGGCACTGCCGCCATGCTTGTTGTCCTCTTCTTGTACTTGGTGTGTTTAGCCTAGTTGCGGTACTGGCTATGCCAGGTTGTATTTCCGCCTAGAGTCGAGCAGCCGCGCTGTCACATGCATGAACTGCAGGATCCTAGGTCATTCCGAAGCCCACCAGACGTGTCCAACCATGTCAACTTGCCAGAGTGGCGCGATCCCTTCGCAGCCTTCCTCGAGATTCGGACACCTTCGAATGTCGCGTGGCCCAGTGTTGTGGATAAACAGACTTATGTGTTATTATTGTCATCGCCAAAACTGTTGCCACAATCAGCATACAGTCGACAGAGCCATGGCCATTGCTCTAAAACCCGACTTGCCTCAAATCTGTTTCTCAAGCTTTGGATCGTCAGCTCAGGCCGCCATTCGGCCGGGCAGCCGCAGCAGTCGGAACAGCCGCTCGGGAGAAGCTGGGGAGTTGAGGTGGTCTCTGAAGACAGTGCTGGTGCGGGTTGTTTGAAAGAAGCGTGCTGTTTTACAGAGTGGCTTAACGGGGCAAGTCGCGAGCCAATGCGAGCCGCGCAAAGAGGGTTCTGTAAATGTGGGGTTGTAAGTTGTAAGTTCCTCGTTCTGGCGCGCTGCAATTGCACCGTGGTTGTGTTGGGAACGGCGTGCATACTTTGCAGCGACTGTGTTCACAGGTCTAGAGGCGTCAGTAGTCTAGAGGGGCGTGTGGGCGAGTCGTGTTTCACTCGGTGTGTGCAATACTTGAGATTGTTGGGCTGGTCGTGTGAAGATCAAACTTGCTCCCCAGAAAATGAGGTAGGGATCAGGTTCGGGGACGGGGGGCCCTGGCACGCGTGCGCACCTAGTTTTGTCGTACTGCAGTTGTCTGGACCTGTGATCTGGACGATCGACCACTTTGCAGCAGAACATGCAAGACCGTCTCATTGCGGGCAGGGTGGGATTGGCTTCTTGAAGGACATAGAAGATTTATTTCGCACTGCCCAGGCTTTGCATCTCTGGAGCGGCTGGAGGCGAAAGATCATCGCCACCCTATGATCCTTAAAGCCTCGAAGTCTTTCTGATGTGTCCCCCGGTTTCGAGCAGGGGCCTGGCAGTGATCAGTGATCCGAGTCTTTCTCCCGCGAGGGATTGAGAAGCCTCTGTGCCTCCCCTCTGGCACCGGTGAAGGCCGTACACCCAGAGTTCTGCGGATTGACGATGTCTGTCGAAATTTCTGTCTTGGGCTTGCAGACACAAGTTGAGCACGAAAGCCCTCCTTCTGGAGTTGGGTTCTAGCTCGTGGCACGTGGATGTTCGAACGCAAGGCTAAGTGGGATGCTCGCTGTGCCCCATGCAATGGCTGACACCTTCCGTTCGCATTCTGAGGACTTCCCGTCACTGGAGTCCAAGGCCGGTGGGAGTCCTCTTGAAATATTTTGAAGCCTTCATACGCTTTCCATGCACAGGAGAACATTCAACCAACCTGGGGCCACGGCAACAATAATAAGTACAAGAGAGCGACCAGTCACGATCTTCGAAGGAGGATGTTCCGTTTGAGGCAGCGCCCTCAGCTGCGGACTCTGGCCTTGCGTTTTTTTTGGAAGCCGTTCACACGCAGAGTGATGCCAGTTTCGTTACCGTACTCCCGTTGAATTTTGCCTATTCCTCCCAGCGCTGGATGAAGCTGCACTGAAATTTGCCCATTCCGAACACGCGACGGAGGTCGACCGCCTGGATGGCACGACTGTCCAATTCGAAGAGAATCCGTCGCCTGACTGTCCCAAGTTGGGCTCATCTTGGTTGAAGGTTTCAAGACTTCCACTTCCAAAGCTTCGGGCTCAGGTTTGCCTCCTACCTGAGGCTGCGGCCTGCGCTGGCCTCAATTGAAGTGGCACAGGTGCACCTCAGTCGCCGAGCAGACAGCATGATGCGGCAAGCTGAGGAGGCTGAGAAGATTGTGATCGTGGAGCCACCCATGGAGAATCGTCTGAGTCCTCAGATGTACTTATGCTGACCTTATGCTGCCACGAAGCTGGCGGGTCTTGACGGGCTATCTCGTACTGTGGGCTCTCAGAGGCCAAACCGCTCCTGGTGAGTTTGTGGCATTTTTTGAACCATGGCCCTTGGCCTCGTGACATGTCGTGACTCTGAGATCTCCGCGCGGAAGTGCTCAAGACCAAGAAGCAGCTTCTCGAGGCCTCGGCCTGGGCTCTGCTCTGACCCCTGCCAGGCCTCATTCTTTCGAACCTCAGTTTATGACTGCAGGTTGCACTGAAGATGGAGATGATCGTGCGGGCCCTATGGGTGCCTGCAAAGTGTGGGCCACTCCACCCGTGATGGGCCAACTGGGCTCGTGATTTTTGACGCGTTGGATACCTCCCGTATCCTTCCGTCGTGTCCACGGGCTGTTGCTCCCCGCCAGGCCCTTCATGCTTAGAAAACAGAACTGTTTCCACAGACAGTCCTTCTCGCTGCAATCCTGGCTGGCTCCACGTCTTCACCAGAGCTTCCGCATGTCTCGTCATCTCCGTACTGATTCAACCTCTTGTGCACCCAAGTGCTGCGCGGAGAACGCATGGGATGGCAGTGGGCTTCTTCAGCCACTGCAATTAGTGCGGTAATCTAAGATTCTGGCGCACTTGCCATACGGCTGAAGAGCCCGCAGTGGCCTGCATTTGAACGCCGGATTTCAGAAGGCAGCAGCCTGTCCCTGCGAAGACTGTGATACCGGCAGCAAGAACAATGCGGGACGAAGCAAGTCTCTGTAGATGTGTCAACGCGCATGGCAGTGCATCTTAGTGCATCTTTTTCGACTTGTTGTCCAACCCCAGGATGATCTACGATCCTCACGAGCCTACTTGATCCCACAGCCCCCGAGGCCATAGATCCCGAAACGGACGAGGACTTGGTTTGGATACCATGGCACTCTCAGGGCTCTCACCAGAAGCAGGGCTTCCCAGAAGGAGGGGACCACACATCGCAGGAGACTTCACTGCGGATGCGGAAGCTTCGCAAGGCTCAGAGGCGCTGACTTGCGGCAGTTGAATTTCGTGCAAAGTCTTCATGAAGCTCCGACTGGAAGCTTCCATGGGCAAGACTCAAAGTCGTACCGACATCGTCTACAGCAATCCGAGTCAGTGCACAGTGCGGAGGTATTTCAACCATCCCGAGCGATCGGTGGAGGCCTTGAGCGGGGACGAGGAGAGCTTCCGCCTGCTGGTCATGCCATGTAGCCATGGGCAGGGCATCTGAGGTCTGTTGCTGTCGCTTGCGGTCTGATTCATGCTCCGTGCCTGTGTGCAGGATGAAGATATGACTGTGCAGAACAAGCTGCCTGACTTTTCATGGAAGAGCTTTTCCATCGTACGTTGCCTTACATAAAAGTGGTCTACACGAAGGATTGCAGGGTTAAGCTTCCTGTGGCTAGCGGACTCCTGCTGAGGCAGGCTCATACTGAGTGCTTTATTCGGCACAGCCTTCAAACGGCTCTGCAATGCTGCTGAGGTTGGCATACCAAAGCAATGCCGATGCCAGGAATGCCAAGCGGATGCAAAGGCAACGTGGTGTTGGGGACTTCCGGTCACCGGTCTTGTGTCCGACAGTTTTTACAAGCGGCGCTACTACATTGCGGCATGACAGACTGCACGCTGGAGAGGCACTGAGTTGAATTAAATTGACAATAATTGACATGTCTCGTCTTGATCCCGTAGTAGTACCGCTGAGACAATCATCCTCAAAAAACCCGCCGGACAACATCTTTTCTTGGTACTGGCGAATGTTGCCTACCTGCGCCCAGTGATGGCACCAGCACACGCGGCCCCAGCCGGCGATGGAGCATCGGCATGGTGCGCAGGCGCTGCGGGAAGAGCTGGAAGCCCAATGAAAGCCAGCCTCAAGACCCGGGCAAGTGCAAGTGCCCATCTAACGAAACAGATCGGCTGCATCCTGCATGTACGGGAGGCAGCCGCCCCCGGCCACGGCTATGTCCGCAACGCCGCCCTCGCTGTCCCGCCCCAGCACGGTCTACAAGGTCCTGCTTCGTCACCACATACTCTTACTACGACCACAACAACAACAACTACTACTACGACGACTACTACGACTACTACTCCTACTCGTACTCGTACTCGTACTCCTACTCCTACTCCTACTCCTACTCCTACTCCTACTACTGCTGCTGCTGCTGCTGCTGCTACTACGACTACTACCATGCTACTGCTGCTACTGCTACTGCTGCTACTGCTACTGCTGCTACTACTACTACTACTACTGCTGCTGCTGCTGCTGCTGCTTCTGCTTCTACTACTACTACTACTACTACTACTACTACTACTACTACCAGCACAAATACGACGACGACTACTACGAGTACTACTACTGCCACCGCGGCTCCTGCTACTGCTGCTGCTGCTGCTGCTGCTGCTAGTGCCGTCACTGGTGTGCACCGGAGGGACAGCTCGTTGCTTATCAGATTCCATCAGTTGCTGAGCCGGCCTGACCTGGCCAGACCTTGGCGGAGTTGAGGGCATTGCGCCGTCGCGAAGAGCTGGCCCTGCAGTGGATGGCTTTCATGGAGCAGCCTCCCGGCTTGGTCATTCTCGCAAAGCATGGAGTGAGTCTTAAGAGGGACTCCCGGGGATCACTGACCCCCCCAGCCCCAACAAGTTGGCAAGGTACGGAGGAAACGGCTTGTACCAGGGCCTACACCGCATTTGCACTTGATGTGTCTAGAGCACCTGCTCACTGATATCGTTGGTGGTGATGGCGGCTGCTGGTGGCCTTCTCGAACTTGCAGACCCACCGTGTTGGCGGGTTCCGTTCTGGACAGAAGCATCAGAAGTACGGATGCGTTCCAATTCTGTTCCGGCGCCGTTTATCCGAGCCTTGCCGATTGTGGACGGTGGAAGAGGTGAGGCAATACCAACCGCTATTCTCGAGGCAAACATCTTTCCGAAATCCCCTGACAGTCTCGATAGCCAACGAAGTCTTCGGGTGCATTCTTTGCTTTAGCAACTGCGATGCACTCACTGTCGAGAAGATAACGGCGCACGGCGGCGGCCGAGTTATTATTGCTGTCTTGTTTGGTGGCGCGGGCTTGGTGGCTGAAAGCAGTTCTGATATTTTTGGCCCTGCCGACAACATGTTTGGATCCCATTACACCAGCTGCATAGCGAATGAAGTCTTCGGACGCATTCTTTTCTTCAGCCAATGTGGGGAAGCCATCTTGGCGACAAGCCGCACGCCACCGCCAACACGAGACGATGACTTCATTGTTACTGATCCTGATGCTCGTTTCTGGCAAATCGCGCAGGCGCACTTCGAAGTGGACGCAGCCAATTTGCAGCGGTTCGTCTTCAAGGTGTGCGAACTTCGACCAGCCAATATGGGCACCCGCCACATCTGTCGAGACGAGATCGGGAGAGCTTGGCCAGGCTATCCCGTTGTGGAGGCAACAGTGTTTCGTTTGCTTTGTTCACGCCTGCCTCGGACATCGCACTTTGGCGCATCTATCACGCTTCTTGGCATCGCTTGGTGAGAGCAGCTCTTGGTGGCGCTTGGCACTTGGAGGAGACGAGGATGCTTTCGGCTGAAGCAAAAGATGTTCGATGGAAGTTCAGTGCAGCTTTCACGGGGCGAGTTTTGCATTGCAGGTGCTGTCAACCAACGTCCCCGAGCACATAGTCACCCTAAGCCCGAAACCCGGAACCCTAAACCCTAAACCCTGTTGTATCAGTCTTTCAGGAATCTGCTTTGACAGTGCTGAGGCCATGGAGGCGAAGGCGACACGACAGGCGCCGCAGACTGGAACTGCCATGTCAACCTTCATAATCAGAACAAGTTTGGGGGATATCATACTGTCATTATAATAAGGAACCCCCCAAACCCTGTTCTAATTAATGTCTTTCATGCAAGAGAGGGTTGCTTTGGTTTGGCAGGGATGGCAGATCCACGTCGAGGAGATCAAGGACCCTCTGCAGCTGGGTTGAAGCCGCGAAGGAAAGCATCGGCCACAGAACCGATAGCATGAAGCAAGAAGGAAGAAGGACGGAGCAGGATTTGTTACGATGACGTTTTTTAAATAAGTGGAGGGCGGCCAAGCCCCAGGAGCCACAGAGGTAGTATAAAAGTTCTGTTTAAAATCGAAAAAACATAAACTCCACCCTCAACCTCTCCACCCCACCACCACTCCACCTCTCACACCCCTCCACCCCTCCCACCCCTTCACCCCCCCCTCCCTCCACCATTCCTCCGCACCCTCCACCCCTCCACCCCTCCACCACTCCACCCCTCCACCCCTCACCCCTCATCCCTGCGCCATCTCCGGAGCTTGCTCCGTGCAGAAGGGTGAGGGGTGGAGGGTGGAGGGGTGGAGCGGAGGGGTGTGGGAGTGTTTCAAATGGGCTTGGCGGCCCGGCCCGAAGCCAACGGAGGTAGTATAAATATCTGTTTAGGTATGTAAACATTAAACATGTGCGTATTTCAAAATCGTCGCCGTAGTTTCGTTGCCGCAGAGAGACCGTTGTGCGGGAACCGTGAAGTATCAGCGATTGATGAACGGACATGAACGGACTGCAAGTCTACCTGAGACAGCCAGCCAGGATACCGTTTACAGCTTTTCGTCGCAGAAGGTCCGCATTTTGATTGGGTGTTCCTTGCCCAGCCCCCCTAAACCCGAAACCCTAAACCCTAAACCCCAGCCTCGTTTCTCAGAAGACTTCAGCAACTTTCTGGACTGGGCAGGCAATGACGGCCGAGGCTCGGCCTGGCGAGAGCTTTTCTGAGAGGTTCATCCCAGAGAGCCCAATACCCCCTTAATGAAGGACCCCCTTAATTAAGGAATATACCTTAAATCATAATATGAAGGTCGCTATAATTTAGGGTATATCTTTAAGGGCAACCGGGGACTTCTCGCTTTTGCTCGCAGGTGCTCGTCACATTTGTTCCTTCCCGAGTGGTCTCCAAGCAGCTCCGGCGCGCATCGTCGCTGACTGATGGCCTTCAAGACTTACGCCGCAGGGAGCATGATGGCTTTCGTGGCACTGCAGTTCCATAAAGTCTCAGGTCGGAGACATGAACGGTGGGGACTTTTTCCGAGATGTAGGCAAGGAAGTCTCGAAGCCTCCGTGGGTCGTGTAGCATCGTTTGGCTTTTCTCGAGAGGATTTCAGCCAGAGGGTGCCGGACGCTGAATTGCAACCGATACCCTCCACTTGGCATCCTGCAGACAGTGACTGGCGTGTCAACTTTGAGGCGATGCATCTGCCCAGTTTACAAGTCGTTCGATTGCCTTCCTGGGGAGGCGCAACTGTCGAACCATGTGCGCGAATGTTGCTTGAACAGAGTCAGCCTCTGCACCACCGCAGCAAGGCATGACACATGCAACCTCTGCTGCCTCTGCGTGTCAAGCTCAAGCTCTGGACCAGCCAAAGACGACTTCGTTTCTTTATCCGAGTCCTCGGTGATCTGCTGTAGGATTCAATCCTCACAGCCGGCACAGCGGCAGGCCGGCAACGGCAGCATCCCCATGCATCCCCGTCTTGGAGGGGTGCGGGGCCCCACCGAGAGTTGAGAAGTAGCAGGCTTCGGCTTCTGGCCGCACGACACCCTTGGTGCAAGCGCCGGTGGAATCAGCGCAGCCCTCGCCCTCTCTCAGAGTCGCGCGGCGTGTGTTTAAGCAGAGTTTTGATGAGCAATTTCCATTCTGGGACAAGGCCCCTGCACGCGGACAATCCGACTTCATGGACATGGTTCGGGAGTTCAATGAAGGCGTCGCCGGCGAGCCAGTTTACTCATGCAGTGTTTGCAAGCAGAGGATCGGCGAAGTTGTCCAATCAGCTGTGACTTGATTGGGGTCAGACTTCGTCCAGCCAAGGTCATGCAGTCCCAAAGACGCAGCCAGTGCTGCGAACCTCAAGGGTTGGAGTCGAGTTTGTGCCAAAATCGACACTGAGCGATCACCTCACAAGTGCAAGCAGTCTGGGATGCATCAAATCGCCCAGGTCTGAAACGCCTGACCTTCTGCAACAGCACCTTCACAAGGAGCGACGTCGAGCGATACGGGTAGAGATGCTGGCAGCCCGTTTCAATGCCTTCTTAATTTCAAGTTGTGTCACAATGCGGCTCACACAGGAACCTGCCACGGACCCACGCAGCGAGCTGCTGGCAGCCATAGCTGGTCCCCTAGACGTGTCTTAGACGTTGAAGCCAGCGCAAAGCTTACCCTCTCCGAGGCTTCCCGGCCGACATTGCCAAGCCGATCCCAGCCCAAGGCGATGTGGGGACAGCGAGTCACACCGAAGCCGCGCAAGTCGAATCCTTGCGGCAGGCCGAGCAATTGCGGACCAACATCTTGGAAGACTTGTAAACGGACACCGTCCACAGCCGATGGCCTGGGTTCCGAGTCTTTACTTGCAGACAATGCTGGACCTGTGTTGGCGGATGCGCTTCAATCAACCACGCATGCAGATGTGCGGATTCTCTGGTGCTGTTGCTCGCTACCTCTCTGTTCACAGTGTCGTACACAACCAGCTTGCACTGCCTGGACGGACCATGTACTCGCGTGCCTTCAAACGGCTCTGGCTGACAAGAACGACTCATCCAGATCATCGGTTCCCGCTGTTTGATCAAGTTCTCCATCCTGCATGGGTGCTTGAAGCAGTTTTGGAATGTGTGAGAGGCCGCTGAGCTGTGAGCTCTCTCAGAACACAGCCCTCAAGCCCAGACTATCGTGACGGCAGGAGATGCATGAGAGAGCAGAGCTATCAAGAGCATAGAATGTCCGACGCGGACAGTGCCCTCAGTGGCATGGCCCCTCAGTTCAAGCATGTACAAGGGATCTGGCCTTCCGTGAGAGGCAGGAATTCGGAAGAGTGCTTGTGTCACGGTATATCACGATGCCTCGGACATCACGATCGGGCATTGCTAGCACATGGTTTGGATGACTTTAACCTGACCTTGGAGATGCATCAAGCGATCTGAAAGCAGGATTCCGACCTCTTCGCTGAACGTATTCGAGGTGGCCTTCGCTTCGCTCTTCGTTGCTGCGGCTGGTCAACACTGTGTGGCAGGCAAGCACCTTTTAGCAGTTCGGCAGAGACCGTGTGAGATCTGCTCAGCTGCTGTGGCTGTCAGCTCGCTGTCGCGGTGTCATGCGGGTAGAGAACACACCTGTTGCCTGCAACTCTCTGATGGAGCTCGCCTGCATAAAAGGGTGGTGGCCCGAGCAACCTTTGCTAAGTGACTCGGAAGCAAAGGAGGCAGAGCAACCTCTCACTAGGAGGAACTTCGCCTGCGTGAAAGAAGCACGCCTGCAAGTAGTTGGGCTTCTTGAGCGGCTGCGGATTTTCCCACTGTATCCCCCTGTCCTGTTTGTGTGGGCTCATGCTGATGACATCTCGCGGCTCTCCAATGCTGCCTTCTTTCCGCAGTCTGTGCTGTTCGATTGCTCACCATCATCTTGAGCTGCTGTGGATTAGAAAACCTCCAGTCAGGACGAAGGTCGATGTGGCTGTAGTTTGTACTGACGAAAGAGGCCTGGGATGCTGACGGCTCATCAGCAAATGCACTTGGTCAAGACAGGTTGGGGATCATGGCGAGGTAGCAACAACACTGATCGGCAAGATGATACGGAGTAATTCGACAAACAAGGTGAAGGTGTTCTAGGTTGTTGGGGGTGAGCCTGCACATGAATGGGCGGCGAAGCGAGAAGATCTGGAGGCATCGCATAGACTACGCGTTGCTTTTGGCGTGGTTGGATCTCAAAGCCTGGACGATCCTGAAACCTAATGCCATGGGAAACATTGTCTGACGACGGCGACAGGCCGCCCTGGAGTTCAATCCGGCTTAAAAACTTAAAGTACAGTGGTTGCGGTGGTGCTTGTTGGGGCTCGTTTGCAGTTTGGGGTTCTTTGAGCAAGGGAAGGTCAATTCCGTGTTGCTCTTGCTTACCGCCGTCGTATTGCTCCCTGCACCACGCTACAATCTACAACACTCTTGTCTACAAACCTAACGATTAGTGCATATTATTATGCATAATATTAACTAATCCCCTTCGTTCATTCCTAAATTCTCTATGTGCTTCT
>CAJNDV010032297.1:16253-32958 GCA_905221635.1 Symbiodinium sp. CCMP2456 | reverse complement strand
CATCCACATCCATCCACATCCATCCATCCATTACCGCACCGTCGCTCGCCATAGCACTCACCCCTTCCTGCTTTTCTGCACTGCAGCGCTGCAGCGTGACTGAGACCTTGCCGTAGCCGTAGACCTCAAGAATCGCGATCAGCGAACTTTGTGCATCGTTGCTATGGGAGCGGGTGCCTCAGACGCATCTGCCAAGACTGCACAAGAATGCCTGGAACCCACAGTGTCTGCCAGTAGTTTGGTCGATGCGGCGGCATCTACTAGCCAGCCCCCTGCTGGCAAGGTCCCAGAGCCCGGAGTGGCAAACCTTTCCGCTTCTTCGGATTGCAATCTGCAAGAACCTATGGCCAACGCAGACAACCTCCTAGAGTCTAGCCGAGCGCAAGACACAGGGGAGCTAACGCAGTATTTTTTAGGGCCTTACTTGCAAGGCAAGCTCTACGAAGGGTTGCAGTACTCGCTGGACTCCATCGGCGAGCTCTTGACCTTCAGGTATGATGCCCCTGACGGTGCTGTGCATGTGTGGCGTCATGCCTTCGATCTACGTGATGTCCAGTCTTCGGACAGCAAGGAGAGTGTGCGCATCCTCTACCACTACCTTCCTGAACATTGGTGACCTCGAGCAGAGTAGCACAGAGCTTTTCGCTTCCCTCGTTGATAGTCGGGCCCATTTCGGCAAAGGTGTGTATGCTAGCCAGCATGAGCCCTCTGCATTCAAATTGCGGGTCCGTATTCTCCTCAACAACTACAGCAATGGTAGCCCTGATTGTGGTGCGGATGATCCTGAGCATGCTCGTGTCCTTTCTGAGTGGGGGGATGCTAATCCCAGTGGGCATCGCGCGGGGTTTTGTATTCCCATCATTGCTTCCGAGCGGTTGGCCTATAACATTTTTCAGAAGCAGACCCCTGATCTTGCCGAGACGCAAACGCAGGATCCGACCACAGGGAAACTGCGCCCGATCCGCTTAGGCGAGGACTACAAGGGCCGAGCTGTTCATCGAGCTCGCGATGTTTGGGTCCTCAGGAGCGTTGACACTTCCGGCAAAGTGGTAAACGCCTCGGTTGACGCTGACAGCGTGCTGGAGCTCCTAAAGCTCCGTCTGCGAAAGCTCCGGGACACGGATGGGGACACCGGTCCAGCCACGTTGGACTGCATGAGCGAACTGGCCGGCAGGCTGGCGGGCCGTGCCCAGCATGCTGAGGCTGAGAAACTGCAAAGAGAGTGTCTCGAATGCCTGCGGGACAAGCTTGGCGATGATGCCCTTGAGACGCTGTTGACCATGAACAACCTCGCCATCCTGCTGAAAGATCAGGGCCAACCTGAGGAAGCAGAGCGTTTATTTCGAGAGGCCTTGAAGACGAGCCGTGCCAAACTCGGCAATGACCATGAGCATACGCTTCTCTTGGCGGGCGGTCTGGCAATACTCCTGCAGGACTGTGGGCGACTGCAGGAGTCCGAGCCGTTGTACCGTGAAGTGTTGGAGGGTCGCCGGCGAAGGTTTGGCAAACACCATCCGGACACACTCGGGGCCCTCAATGACTTGGCATACTTGCTGAAAGTTCGGAACGAACTGGATGAAGCTGAGTTGTTGTACCGAGAGACTTTGGACGGCCGCCGCACGAAGCTTGGCAACAATCATCCAGAAACGTTGAACTCCATGCACAATTTGGCAGCTCTACTGCAATCTCAAGGACGATTAGATGAGGCAGAGGCAATGTATTGCGAGGCTTTAGAGGGTCGGCGGAAGAAGCTCGGAGAGGATCACCCTTCCACTCTGAACTCTGCCAATAGTCTGGCAGGCCTGTTTGTTGCTCAGGGGCGATTGGATAAGGCAGAGCCGCTTTTCCGAGAAGCTTTGCAGGGTAGAAGGGCCAAATTTGGCGATGACCACCCGTCTACGTTGGCTTCTTTGAACAATCTAGCAGGACTGCTGCACGCACGGGGCCAAGTGCGGGAAGCTGAGCTGCTGTACCGAGAGGCCCTCGAGAAATGCCGGGTGACCTTAGGGAGCGACCATCAAAAAACACTGATTTTCGCTGGCAACCTCGCTCGCCATCTGCGTGACCAGGGCAAGCTCCAGGAGGCAGCCCCGCTCTACAGAGAAGCTTTGCGTGGGACGGAGGCTCAAATGGGGGAGTCGCATCCACAGACGCTTGGACTGATGTTCAACCTGGCCGTTCTGCTGGAGTCTGCAGGCGAGATGAAAGAGGCAGAGCAGCTTTTCCGCGAAGAACTGACTAGGTCCATGAACGAAAATGGAGTCTCCCATCCTGACACCATGGAGTCTGCTGGGAACCTTGTGAGGTTCTTTCAGGAGCAAGGCAAGGTGATGGAGGCACAAGAACTAATTGTGAAGATCCGGCGTGCCGTCGCATGAGCTAGCGTTGCAGACGGCTTGCTTTCTACGTAGTGGCTGGTAAGCAGTCAGGCTGAACAAAGACTGCATCGCATCCCTAAGGGACATTGGCTGGTCTGGCAAGATATCCAAGGTTTCTCCTACTCCCTGTAGCCAAAGGCCCAGGGCCTGTGCCGGAGATACTCCTGCGAGTTACAATGTTTCTCGACTTTCTGAGCAGCTGTCTTTGTCAACTGGGCAGGTGCTGAGGGCACTGCGAATTGTTGTGCGAGCTTTGTGACCAAAAGGGTTTTGAGCTTGAGTCTACTTCAGAGAACAAAGATGGGGTGAACTTCAAGTTGCCTCTCTGGAACATGTAGGGTTGTTCGTGCTAGGGGAGTTAGGACAAGCCTCGACGAGGATAGTTGGTACAGTCAGGGGTCGGTCAAGCTTCTCGTTTGCATCTTCAACGTGAAGGCCATATTAGAGCAGTGAGACACAACAATTTTCAAGCTCGTTGCCAGCACATGAGATCTAGAAAAGCAACAGAAACAAGGCACAGCAAAGCATTGAGGCTTTAGTTTTCAAGTGTTGTTTGAACCTTTTTTTTGCATGGCTTGCTTCCTATATACATTTTCCCTGTAGCTCCGGATTTTCTAGGCTACTTTTCATGGTGCCCCACAAGATTAATGGAAAGAGCGATGCGCAACTCCGATCGAAGCCTGAAGCCCTGCGCGTGCATCGAACCACCGTGCGCCCCCTAGTCAGTAAGCTCTGTTCATCTCTGTTCAGCTCAGGCCCAGGGCGGCTAGGGTCTAGCGGTGTCGACCTTCAACTCGGTGTTGGCAGGCACTGGGCCCCCGTCGGACGCTGTTTCCGGTGATCGATCTTCACGGCAGGGCCGCCTCCCGAGTCCTGGGCGCATGGTCATGAGCCAAGCGTAAGAGCGAGACTCTCAGGTCTCTGCAGTGACACTCCTCCCGGAAATGAGCATGCCGAATGTGAACTTGAAGGCAATTCCTGAAGCTTCTTGAGCTGGGAGGACTCGGTCTGCTCTTTCGATTTGCCGCAGGCGCGAAACAAGATCAGAGAGAAGGACCTGAACCCACTCGGCTTTAGGGGGAAGAAGGCCAGGGACGCTGCCACAGTGCAAGGTCTGCATCATTTCTCCAATTCTGACGTTCCGAGTCATCCTGCAGCCGCCAGTCTACAGTCTCCGATCCAAGCGTCATCAGCTTGAAGCTGGAGTAGAGTTAAATCGCTAGCACCCTCCATCGGGTCCAGACTCGGCGTTTGCCAGGCCCTTCCAGTGCCGGGACGGAACCTGCCTGGCTTGGGCAAGGCGGGGCCTTGGCGAAAGTCGGGGCTGCACATCGTGTAGAGTCGTCTTCTCACGCACATTTCTTGCCAATTCATACGTTTGGTCACGAGCAGGTTCGACCCTATTAACATGGAAAGCCTTGAGCCAGGCTGTGGAAGTTGAGCCTGAAACGCTTCCGGGCTTTCACGAGCTCTGAGGTGCTTGCAGTGCCTGAGACTGTTCAATCTGGTTGGGTAAAAAACTCATGTTAGGCCACATAGAATCGCAGAGCATCCTCGGCGGGAGGGACCGGGATTTGAATGTCTTGCAGAGGGTCGCTCATCGCCGGACGAGGTTCGTCATGCGACTGCCTTGACATAGAACTAGAATTTTGCTATAAAACCTTCCACCTCGACGCTCAACTGCGCACGGTTTCACGCACGTCAGGTTTGTCGACGTGTTTCTTCAGTAGTCGTGGAGCCTGTTGCGGGGGGTGACATGAAGCTTTTGACAAATACTACAGCATATCTCGTCTCGGAGATGCACTCCACGTCAAGCACTACCACACTTTTCGACAAAGGGTCAAGCCGACTCGACAGAATCAGAATAATTACTTGGGTGCTCACTTTGGTCGCAGAAAGCATGCACAAATTGACATACGCACACACACTCTCCGTCTCCGTCTCCGTCTCCGTCTGCGTCTCCGTCTCTGTCTCTGTCTCTCTCTCTCTCTCTCACTCTCTTTCTCTCTCACGCACACTTGAACATCATCGCTCTGAAGCTGCAGGCTCCAAATGCCGAAGGCATTCCAAGATATGATCCGAGTTAATGTCGTGCCATTGAGTTGGTTGCCAGCATGTTTCAGGCAGAAACGGCAGCAGCACGCCCCCCTTCACTGCCTCAGTTGTTGCTATTCAGTACTGCTGAGAGTTTTGTCCAAATGCACTGAAATCGGTTGGCGAGGCATGTGTCTGGGAAGGTTTTGGCTCAGTGGATCTGGAATCCAAGGCTCTGGTTGCCATTGGCACGAGTGGGGAGATTCATGAGCATTGCCCGGAAAGACAAGCTCAGCCACATCTCGTGTTTTTCTGTGGTCAGTTGCCCCTTTGCCAGCAAACAGCAGTGCGAGCCTGCAAGGCACATTCTAAGTCCGTCTGCGTTCTACGGCGCCTCTTCTCTGGATCACTGCTATGGGCCGCTGGCACTGGTTGGGGCTGTGGCTCTTCCTTCATGAGGCTCTTTCCTCCCCCTAAAAGCTATGCCAATGCAAAGTTGCATAAGCTGAAGACTCGAGTGCAGAGGTGGGCTGTGTGTTTTCAAGCATTGCTGCGAACTGCTGCAGTCTGCTTCATGACTGCTTCATGAGCTTCACAGGGCTTGGAACCCGAAAGCTCGAAGTCATTTCACCACCGTCAGGTCACGCAGCTGCCGCTCGTGGAGCCCCCGACTCCACGCGACGTGGAGCGCCGGCAAAGGCTACATAGGCCCCAGGGCCCCAGAGGTATAGGTAGTTTGTGGCCTTGTGCGAGACAACGGCACTGCAAGAACGTCCTCCGCTGGAGGGCGTGAGGAAGCACGCTGTGCAGCTGCGAGCCAGGTGGCCAAACTTCCCTGCTGACGTTGTCGACACCTTCCGGCAGTGGGGTCGAGTTCTTAGACCGAGCCACTGCAGTCAGCTGATGCTCAGTTTGCACCCAGCACCGCCACGAACAAGCACGGTCTCGTCCGGGAGTTCATGTGCCTTTTCATTTCCCTGCCCCAACTCAGCAAAAATACTGTCCATCCAGGCCCGGAGTCGCAAGGACAGGTATTTGCAACTAGCTCGCACTACTCGATTGGGAGGGTTCAGCACATCTTGACCCTGGCGGTGTTCTAATTCTGTAGGCTTCAAGCGCGCTAGCCGGCGGGCCTGTCACACCCGCTCTGTTCTTGGGTTCCGGTGCCCCGGTTTTGCAGGTGTGGAGCCCAGGTTACTGGCCTCTGAAGTCCCAGCGTTACGTGCCGGGGGCGCTGTGGATGTCGACGAGAGGCCACACAGTTTCGACTGCATTGCCATCCTTTGCCCAAGATTTTCCTCAACTGGAGCCCGGGCTGTCGTCATGGTGACTCAAGTACTTGTAGCCAGGTTTCTTTAAGGGTCGTCCTCCGTCCCGGCCTGGCCGCCAGGATGCGCTTCCTCACTTCCGTGTTGCGGAGGAGTGCGCGGATCTTGGGCAGTGGGGTTTTCGGATGCAACGGAGCTGCCACAGATACGTCTTCAAGCTGAAACCGCGTGGAGGCAAGCACAACCATGTCTCAGTGGTACAAGGTCGCAAGCCTCGCAGAGCACCCGCAGTTTCTGTGGAGTCGCTTCGAGGCCGTCCCGTGAGTTGCTACCGGCAGTTGCATCTCAACTCACTTCGACAAGCCATTTGATGCTTGAGTTCAACCGCTTGCACTGCTTGCATGCTCCTCATCTTGCCGGTTGCCCAACAGGGTTTTTCAGTTCCATGAAGATCCAAGCACGGCACGCACATTCACATCAAGTACATGGTATACATGAAAGAGCCACTACCTCCAACGTGGCGACCTCACATAGTTTACATCTGCCACAGTCGAGTGCAGGCCAGGCTGATGAGCGTATCCAGATCTGTGCCTGCCAGGCGCACATCTTGCCGCGGGCGCTCTATGCCGACCAGTTGCTTGGCTGATTGCTGACCTCTTTGCTTTGGACTTTCGGTTCAGCAGTGCTCCATGCTTGAGACACTGTCTCCTCTGCATGGCTTTGAAGTTTGGGTCTATGACTAGTGACTAGTGCAGACTTTTGACAAAGTCGTTTTGCGGTTTGTTCTACTGCCAACAAGTAGCACCCGAACTCATGCCTTGACGTGTTTTCCCGCTTGCTGAGCAGCAGTTCCAGGATTCACAAATCCATTGGGCAGAGTTCGCAGAGACACCGTGGGGTCAGATGTTGGGAGACACTGAATTGAAAGCGACTCAAGCAGTAACTGGAGCGCAGGATTCGTCTCAGGACCAGGTCTTGTTCGTACTTTGGAAATGCTGCGGTTGCAAGTTGCAAGAGAACATAGGAGAACCTCTCAGGCGTTGACTGATCCTAAGGCTGGGCCTTGTGCAAGTCATCGGCTTGCGAGATCTTCTCGGAACTCGAGACACAGCCCTCCAGGAGCTTCCTGAAAGCGATACCGTACTCCACATGTACTATTAATCAATGGTATACATACCGTCGGTATACTTACATAATATGTGTATGTATGTATGTATGTATGTATGTATGTATGTATGTATGTATGTATGTATGTCTATGTATGTCTATGTATGTCCATGTGTGTCTATGCATGTCTATGTATGTGCATTCACTTTACTGTTGTTGTCGTAGTTGTAATAGGCGTACGTAGATGTACAGATATATGTCTATGGCATAATAGCTGCATGTATATGCTGTGGATGTAGATGTGTATCTTCATATTTGTGCACGGCTGGCACGGTATGTATACGTAAACGTATCTGCAGGTGCATGTGTTTATGTTATTGTTTTTGTTATGTGTGTATGTACATGCCCGCGTGTGTTGGACAGTGCTGCGTTATATTAAACACAAACATGCGTCGATGTCTACAGCAATGCAAACAAATACACCTCTCTCTCTCTCTCTTCTATACTATCTCTATAGTCTATATGTATATATACACACACATGTGCAAGCAGTCCCGTGTAGGTACTGGTTTTGTGTTGCTTTCCGTTCGGGGAAAGTGGTGTTGGCTTCTCATGTTGATGTTGTTCACCTGTCTGTCACTGTCCCTTACCTCATGAGCTGCTACTGCTGCTCTGGCTACTCCCTACTGCTTGTCCAAGCCCAGATCCACCCTCGTCCTACGACTAATCCCCCAGTCCTACACCGACGGCGGCGACAGCGACGACGACGACGATGGCGCCGGCGGATAATGCACTCACCGCCGCAACGACTGTGCACAGGGTACCTTCAATTTCCAGTTACTGGGTTTCTTTATGGCTATGCGAGCCCCAGCAACCGGAAAACTTCATCTGCAGGATGCCAAAGCCTGGCCGGCCGTTTGTGGCCCGAAAGCTTCTCGTGCCGACTACGAGGAGCCACACTGATTGCTGGCTGACTGAGCTCCAAAAGTCCTCGAAGCCCGTTTTCTGGGGCCTTGTAAGCTCTCTTCAGGAGCTCCATCGCCAGGCTGGGTTGACCCGTCGTGTTCCTTTGCATGTTGTGGCCCGAGAACATTCCGGCAGCGCCCAGGTGCAGCAACTCGCCTCCCACTCTGCACGGCTGCTGCCACTGACGCTGGCAGAGGGCCTCGATGGACTTCGGAGAAGGTGTGCTGCATCATGCGTTTTGTCATTGGCGTTGGGCTGTATTGTTGTTCAGTTTGGATTCACGCGTGAATGAGCATCATCTTGTACTCGATCGGATTTCGAGCAGACTGTTTGCAACAGCCGAATCAAGCCGAGCACTCCTGGCCTTCTGTGTGGGTGTGTGTGTGTTTGTGTTTCCCGTGAGGCTGTCTGCGCCTCGCATCACTTCCAAGGGCCCCCCCTGAACGCTTTGCAGAGCCTGAGCTGCCAGCTGGGCATCTGAGCTGACGCGAGCGCTGGCTCTTCGACTCGGGTCTCGGGCAGCTCTTTGCCCCACGACCTGTGGAAATGCTTGGTGCCTGGCATGCTGTCCGCGGTTCGAGCTTGCAGAGAGCACAGACGATGGCGCAGCTGAAGGCCCTGCATTGGAACGGGACTTGGCTTCGCTGGGCGAGATGTCATGGAAGAGATGTCGTGGAAGCTTACGTCGCGGACGTGGAGTCGTGCGGGAAGCCATGTTCTTCGGATCAGACTCGTGGTCAGCCAGGAGGGTCGGCTGTTTTCAGAAGACCTTCCTTGCACCTGCCAGACTGTCGTGGAAGTGTTGACAACGAGGAACCGCTGCACGCAGGTGTTCAAGAAGCTGTCGCCGAGAGATTAGAAGGGAAAAAGTATCGAGTGGCTGCAGCTGTTCAGGTCCGGAGCGCCAAAGGCTCTGGGCGATGTCTGCCTTCTTGGCACTCATCGCTGCCGTCGCTCTGGATTCGGATTACTTAGTTTAAGGGAGAGAACGTGGTTTTCGCCGCACAAGGCCAGTTGTTTTGCCAGCTAGCAGCACAGCTAGCAGTAGATGACGTGATCGATAGCCTGGTTCTGCAGAGCGAAGGACTGGAAGATACTGGAAGGTTTTAGTGTATAGTACACCCACCACGACTTGATGAAATCAACTTCGCTTCTATCTTGCCAGATCGGCCAAGGCCACGAATCATGTCTAGCTGAATATTGCAGTACCCATGCCTGGGATTGACAATTCCTTGACTGTTGATGTTGAAGCTGATGTTGACCTGTTATCGTACTTGCAGTTTGACGCACGCATAGCCTCATGTCACGGCGTAAGTGGATGTGTGTTTGGTGGTTTCACGAGCCTGGTGACCATCATATTTCCGACTGCAAACTTCTGCGTTTTGCACCATGCCATGGCTGCAGAGCAGCTCCTTGATCTGGCCCAGCGCCTGTCACGAGAGCTCACAGAGGTGCCGCCAGAAAGGCTGGGGGTGCTCGCTTCTGTGAAGCCAAGCCCCTGGTTGCCAGGCGAACACGCGTCTGTCCGAGGAGCGCACACGTCTCTCCAAGGTCAGGGCCTGGGGCCGGCAAATAGATGGTTCATTGCTGTAACCCCTGGCAGTTGCTGATGCTGTGGAGACCTGCGATCCTGTGTGCAGCCGTGTTCCTTTTGCAAGGATTTTGACAGATTCATGTCATCACGCGACGTCCGTACTGAGCATTGCTGTTCCTGACAAGCCTTGGCTTGGCCCATCCTGACAGTGAAGTAGGAGCCTACATCAGGCCGTGGCAGCAACATACTTAAACATCTTTCGCAGTCCCGAGTGCCGTGTTTGGACGCCCTGAGCAGCGAGACATGATGCAAGCCTTCCTGGCAAGCTGATGGCGCTTCATGACGAGTTTGTGCCGGATCTGGGACCGCAGGCAGGTGTTTCGTGCAGTCGGCATCCATGATGTGCTCGCCAGCTTCTTGCAGCCGCTCCGTCACACGGATCGGTGCTTCGGCGTCGCGCGCACACTCCCATGAATGAAGTGTTCGATTTCTTCTATTCCTGGTCGGCGGTCTCAAAGCCTGATGTAAGAAGCAGTGCGCAGCATGTTGGTGCCATGCAAGCAAGCACCTGCCGGCATGCTTCGCCATATAATTGCCGTCGCATCCAATGCCACGCTTCAAATAGCTGACCACAAGCCGTGCAGACCGACCGTGCAAGATGCACACGATGTTGTGGTTGAAGAGTCCGTAAATCTAGCTTCGATCAGCCCTCAGTCGCAAGCCGACTCGGACATTGAGAACGGAACAGGTACAAACAGCAGTTGTCCGGCAAAGGACGAGGTCAGACCAGGCTCTTTTCCACACGAGAAGCCACGCCATAAGTTGTACCCTCAACCCTCCGTGCCGGTTTAGATGGCATTCGGCATCAAGAGAAAACTCATCAGGGACAGAGCGGCCATCGCAACCCACGAAATAAGCGAGAACTTTGCGCGTGGTCGGCCCCCTTCTGCAGGACAGGTGGATGAACGTAGAGCTGGAATGATGCAGCGAGTATCGGCGAATGTTTAGGCGTCGCGCTCCTCACCGGTCCCTGCTTGCCGCTGATGACCGCTGCGGTCCTGTAGCTGTCGACTTGCGTGGCAGAGCAAATACCCCGTGAGAGCTCCTGTGCCTTGTCCTGCACTGCGCGCCTCGCATGTGCTCGCTTCCGCCATCTTCCGCCCAAATCCGCGTCTGGTGAGAACCTGCCGGGAAGTCCTCACCTCTGAGGTTATTACGGGCTCTTCAGCGCAGGGACTCGCAAAAACCGCGCAGCGTTGCTGCGACCGTCTTATATCATGCTTTTGAAGGTTTTTTTTTGCCAAACCCTCTTTCTTGTCTTCCCCATGGCCGAAGCCGGGTGTGCCGACATAGGCGGCCCCTGAAGGCTGCTGCCTCGTTTGCACGGAATTCTGCGAGGTCGTAGACTTAGACCAGCTCGTCGTCGACTCGCTTTTCGGGCGAGA
Source organism: Symbiodinium sp. CCMP2456 (assembly GCA_905221635.1). NCBI lineage: Eukaryota > Dinophyceae > Suessiales > Symbiodiniaceae > Symbiodinium > Symbiodinium sp. CCMP2456. The sequence goes on along the minus strand of CAJNDV010032297.1, from coordinate 22,226 downwards.
AGGGCGAGGTCGGCGTTAAAGGCAAGGACAGGGGAAAGGGCAAGGAGAGGCGATCTCGCGGGTTCTGTCGAGCGTCAAACCTGACCTGGCGAGGCCACCGTTGTCACCGTGTCCTCCATGCTTTGGTGAAAACGGGCCTCCATCGCATTCGATGTAGAAAATGTGTTAGAAAATTGTCCGACACGCATCGACACGCTCAGCCGCTCAGCCAGCAGACACAGTTGGCACCGCCCCGTGACGCTGGGAGGATGCTAACCCTCCGCATGACATGGCGACCAGCCTGCAACTGGCGACCCGTATTCCTCCATCCAAACCTTGGCCTTGAACACGACCTCTCTCAGGTGAGTCAGCTGTTTCGCGGCACTGCTGTGACCGTACCCTTATTTTGCAGAGCTCAAGAGGACTGCGCACTCTGCCGAAGGCAAGCAGACAAAACAAAAACCCACACGCCGAAGGCTGCACATAGGCATGTCGAGACGCCCATGCTGGCAGCTGTGCGCCTTGGTCGAGACGTCGCCTTCCCGAAACCGAACGGACCGCACACACCTTTGTCTTCAGGGACGCGTTTTGCCGCCTGACAGCCCGCTTCTTGGCCCAGCACTTCGCCGAAGCGCTCCAGATCGCTCCAGAGCAGTTCCGTGTCGGCACCGTCTCGGGCACCGAAGCACTTTCCCTCCTCCACGTTGCCACCCTCACACCACCGTCCTGTTGGTCGGATCCCACACGAGCTCTTGCAAGCGGAGGGCGGGGCGGAAGCCGACACCCTCATGCATGCGGATTACTCAGTTGCCTAGCAGGCCGCCCTTAACGCGCTCTGGCGCAAGGCGAGGGGGCCTACATCGTCTGCTCCACCCGGTATGGCGTTCTCAAACTGGGACCAAGCTGAGACATCTGAGACCGTGCCTCTCTGTTCAAAACGCCGCCATCAGAAGAACTGCCACACATCGCTGCGCTCCCGCCGCACCCAGCTTCTCTCGGAGACGTGCGGCCTTGGGACTGGCCTTCGCGCCGGCAGTTGTGGGACAAACGCCGCAACCAAGAGGTCCTGTTGCGCCGATGCCCAGCATGCCGCAGCCATTATGGGTCCAGAGTTGTTCAAGCCACTCGAGCCATCCGAGCAAGTGTACTGTCGCATCTGCGGGCGGTGGCCGGCGACCGACCGCGAGCGTGGCCGCACACGACCGGCGCATCGGTGAAGCGGACCACCCGAGCCCGCCCTCAGAGGCCGCCAAGCGGCGACAACGCACGATCCTCCATCCTTGGTTGATTACAGAATGGGTGCCCGTACGTATACTGAACCTGCAATAAGCCATGGCTGGGCTGATTGCGTTTCGAGGCCTGGAAAATTGCCGAGTGAGACATTATATTGACCGTTCCATGTAGGTTTCTGCTATAAACATTTGTTGTGGTGATGGCTTATCGCTGCTTATCGGTGTCGGCGAATGTTCGTTCCAACCCATCAAGATTTTCGGAATTAAGCCTTGCGTGGTGTTCCGCCACCAGGTTCGATTGTGCAGGCTCCGACGACAACAGTGTATGCGGGCGTGCACAGTTCCCGATTCCGATCTTGATATTACAGAACATTCGGTTGTTCGAGCCATCAAAACCGGTACTTTCGTTCATTTTCGTTCCTTAGTTTGTATGCTTTGAAGCGCGAGGGGTTTTCCCTGCCTCCCGATGCCGCTACGAGAAGCAGAGCGAGACATGTCCCACCATCTTCTGCAGCGACCCGGCATGGATACACAAGCAAGCCGTCATGACGTGCAGACCACACATAATGCTGGATCCATGAATTCCGAATGCACGTTTTCACAAGTGCTGCTCCGGTCCTCAGAGATATCAAAAGATGGTGGGACATGCAGGGTTCCCTACGGCCGCAAAATCTGGTTTTATTGCAGAATCCGGTGCCAAGCCCAGTCCTAATAATGTAGAATGGAGGGGCCTGCGTTTTCCTGCGTCAGCATTCATTTTCGACGCAAAACGTCGAACTCCCCCTCGCTGATATTAGCTCATGTGCGCTTCGTAACTTCTGTCTGCACAATGCAGCGATGGCTTATAAGTGGTGCGCTTCCGCCATAAGTGCGCTTTCTTTTCACTATGACCGCATGGGCGGTTGTTTCAGGTCTGAGTCTCTCCGACCCCCTAGTCTCTACATACCGGTTGGGGTGAGCGTTGAGATGCTGGCTGGGGTCATGTTCGCAGGCATTTTGCCTTGGAAACCCGCCATGAAAGCTTGGCCAATAGATGCTTTAGAAAGGTGGCCAAATCGATCTTTTAGGGCTGGCAAAAGCAAACATTCTCAGCAAAAGCAAACAGTCTCAGCCATTCTCAGCCTGAGGGTACGACTTTTTCCGGTGCCTCACGTGCGCCCGTCTTTCGATTTGCACAAGGTTTGGGTTTGTGCTCTTATGCAATCAGCAAGAAGTCACAGAACACACGTGAAACAACCTGAGGCTGCCGTGGAATGCCGTGGACTCCGCAGGATGCTGCTCCGAATGCCTGACGTGCCTGCGTACTCCGATTGGCAGACATGGTTTGGGTTTGGACCGCAGCTCAGCAAGGCCACTGGGCCGTGACAGTGCTAGCAAGCTGGCGTGCCCGCCAAGCAGCGTCCACCGCAACAGTCAAACACTTTCTGCTGCGAGGTCAGGGCTGTGGGCGAGGGCGCCATGGCGCATGTCGTCCCATACCTTTTTTTTGGCAACGACTTTCTTCCGCCTGCCCAGGAGCTATGCCGCTATGCTGCCAGGGCAGATTTACTATACGTCTCTGTTGATCTACACGAGGTTTTTACACGCCTGCGGCCAAGTGGCTAACCGCTGCGGTCGCAGCGGCATCGCGACGGCCTGTTGCACGGCCACACCCCTTCACGCCCCACCAAATGCGCGACCAGCCCGCAGCTGCCGCGCGGCCAAGGGCTGGCGCAGGTGGCGCACAAAGCGGCAGCCCTCGCCTTTCCAGCGCCCGCCGACCTCCGAACCGAGGACGACGAGCTCGCGGGCCACCGGATTGTTTGGCATTTTGCGGCACTCGGCGATCTGGAGCATGGCGCCGTCGGTGTCAGCGGCTCCCGGCTGGGGTTGCCCCGTCCTCATAAGTGGAGAGCCGAGGGTGGCGTTGTAGCAGAACGCGCCTCCGCGGGGTGGCGCCGTATAACGGACAATCAGGTCGAGCCGTCGTCGGCTGGCACTCATGGTGCGGTAGTGTGTGCCAGCCATTGTTGAGGAATGACCTGCCCATCGGGTCCGACCGTCTCAGGCAACCCGGACCCAAGCTGGCTCGACGATCTTTCCACAGCCGGGGCTTGGGCCGCAGCGGTTACAAGCGCAAGCGGCGCCGCAACGCAGCATGGCCTGCGGGGTGAGAGTTGGTGCAGGCTAGCTCGGCACTGCCGATAGCCAGGCATGCTGGCTGCAAAGCCGGCAGCAGCATGCAGCAGCACGCGGTCGCGATAGTACAGGTTTCGAGCCCGCGTCGCCTAAAACTGCCAGCCGGCAGCCACTTTCCCGGGCCTGCATCACGGGACGGTTGCGACCGGGCGCCTTCGTAAGCAGCATGCCAGATGGGGCGATCGTGCCCTCGGCGCCCTGCTCCAGAGCTGCCAAGCAGCGATCAGCTGCGCCCTGGCTGCGCCGGGCAGGCGAGACCGAATGACAGAGCTCGTCCATCCATGCTGCCCAGCACGCTGCTGGTGTGCTCCGCTGACTGTAAGCCGAGCTTGCCATAAACGATCGTGAACGGCAACGCGATTGACCAGGCCTGCTGAGCCTCGGCCGGAAGCACTCCCCCCAGATATCCCCAGATACTCTTGGAGTGTCTCCCGAATGGCCTGGTCATGCGCACACGCGTAAGACGCCGATTGAGAAGGGTACAAAGCCCAGAGAGCCTTAATAAGTCCCTTCCAGGTCCCTTTTAAGAGTGTTCGCACGGCGTGGTTGGCGCTGGGCGAAGCGCAGAACAGCAGCAACAACCAAGCGCACCAAAGGTGCGGGAGGCCAGGTAACTCGGCCAGTAGGCGGCATTCTTCTTGGAGTCGCGCGTCGGCCCAGGCTTGGACGAAGTTGGCGTGCCCAACCGGCGTGCCCAGCACGACGATCCCACGTTGGGCGGATGGTTTGTCGCCCCCCCAGACATCCTGGCCAAGCTCTGCGATCCCACAGGCGGCGGCGGTCCTGCATTGGCTATCACCTGTGTTTTGCCGAGGTTAGACCCGATGCCGCAGTGGTCCGCCACGGCTTGGGTGGCAGATGCTGGCAGCGTCCAGGGACGCGCGCGCGCGCGGTCCGGACCTTCACGATGTATAGATCGTCCAGGAATGCGAGAATTTCCCGAGCGTGCAGGCCGGTTGCTGTGCGCTGCAGAGCATCGTGCTGCCCCAACACACACAACGCTGGAGCGAGTGGGTCGCCCTGCTCACAGCCCTCGCCGTGGCTTGTTTGTATCATTTTGTATCCATGCAAGTGCAGGCTGCTTCACGCAGCTCCAGAACCCCACGCTATGCAGAAGTAGATCGTTTTGGCGATCATGCACTTGCGTGCCCGCGCACCGGGCTCGCCAACGTCGTTGAGCGAGCGCGGGTATGCGGGCCGCCCGGGAAGCGATGGTAGTGGAAGGCCAGGTCCGCCAGGCTTGACCTTGTTGTGTGCGGAGCGGTGAGCAACGGGGGGGCGCAATGCGGCTTTTTCACGCTGAGCTTGTGTCCCCACTCACGCGTTCGGGGCACCCGCAACCATGCGCAGCGGCCATTGATGGAGCCGTGCTGCGGGTGGCTGAGCGCCGCAAAGCCACCGCATACCCGGAGCTCGCGCGGGGCGGGCCGCAGAAGCTGGTCGTGCTTGGTTCCGAGGTGGGCGGCCGCTGCAACGCTCAGCACGAGACCTGGTGCGTTTGAAGGCCTACCGCGCCCCGCCGGCGGTTTGCGCAGCGGCGACGGCGACCTGCTCTGGGAGGCGCCTGGCTGCAACCGCGGAATCATAGGCCAACTCCGCGACAGCATCTTCCACCTCGCTGCGCTTGCCCTTGCGGCCCTAAGCCTAGCGAAGGACCGCCGCGGGCTAAGAGTAGTTCTGTATAGAGGACGGTAGAAGGACACGTTTCGGCAGGCGGGGAAAAAACACCATCGAACCCCAACAGCGGGGCCGCCACCCTGCGTCGGGTTCTCCGACGCTTCGCACACGAAAAAGCACTGTTGCGCGGGTGGGTCCGGCTCAGCACAGGTATGGCATCCATGGAATGCGGGTTGGTTAGGGTTGTAGCAAGGGCGGCGGTAGACACGGATGGTGAGCAGCTTGCCCACGCACAAGCAGTGACAAAATGATTTTGCCAGATCCTGAACCGGAACGATGGCCGAATCGTGCACTTCGACTACAGCTAAACAAACGATTCGGCAATTGCGCCCCAGGTCGGGTCCTGAAGCAACTCCAGCCCGGGTCTACTGTTATGTCCTGTCTCCATATGCAGGGCACGGTGTGCGTGCAGACCGACACCGTGAGGAACGGGATTTACCGACTCCCTTCTCGAGCCAGCCCTCGCCTGCCGCCTGCCTCGCGCAACGTAATTTGCAGATGTTTGCAGTCGGCCTTGGACTCGGGTTTGCACTGGGACCTTGCTTTGTCGGATGCCGGTAAAAGGTGCGTTTAACCGCGAAGCATCGCCTAGCCTCTTGGGGGAAGCGGCGCCGGCTGAAGCAGGCGATGCCACTCCAGGGTTCACACCACCCGCCTCGCCGACGTTATTGCCAGCCCCCGCCCGCGAGCCGCCATGCTGGCAGGATGCCCGCCCTGGCTTTTCGTACCACTTCTACACGCCGGTGCTGGCGCAATGACACAGGCCGCCACACAGGCTTGGCAATCCCATCCCCGCATTTGCAGGCGCTTCGCAGACTTGGCGGGTGCATTGCGGAGAGCGGCACCCGCACAGCCATCCACCATTATTCTCAACTTCCTTCTCGACCGCGACCCTGCTCACGGAGCG
>CAJNDV010032297.1:0-16153 GCA_905221635.1 Symbiodinium sp. CCMP2456 | reverse complement strand
AAAAAGGTGCGCGGAAAAAAAAAAAAACGTAGAGCACGCCTGGGTCCGCGTGGCGCGCGAGGCCGCAGGTCGTGCCACAGTGGCTCGCCCACGACACCGGCGTCCCGGCCGAGGACCATCGGCGCCTCGACCTTGTCGTCTATACGGCGGCACTGCCAAGGGTGGAGCGCTGTGCTGCGACGCTACCCTGGTGTCGCCCCTTACGAGGACAGGGCACCCCCATCCATGCACGGTGGAGGTTGGACGGGGCGGCGCTAAAGGTAGCGGAGCGTCGCAAGTACAGCACCTACCCGCAGCTCGCGAGGCCCGCAAAAGTTGCTGGTGCTCGGCTCGGAGATAGGAGGCCGCTGGAACGTGACGGCGCAGCACTTCGTTCGCGACCTCGTTCGCCTCCGGGCCCTCCGCGCGCCGCCCGAAGTGCGTAACGCCGCGTCCTGAGGGTGGGCGCGACGTTGGTGGGGCGCCTTGTCCGTCGCGGTCCAGCTCGCCGTGGCAAGCACAGCCTTGGGGCGCTCGTGGCCGGTAGCTCCGGCGGCGCCGGGGCCGCCGTCGACGACGGGCCCAGCCGCCTGCCACTGCGGCCTTATAAGCCGGGACCGCACCTAGATGCTGTATAGGCGTAGCGTAGCTGAGACAATTTCTCGCAGTCGGAAAAGTCCGTGAAAAAAAACACCAACGCACACCCCGCCATCACGGGCTCCGTCTTGTTTACGTGGATGGAGCGGGCGGGGTTCCGGCCGGAGCGTACAAAGCCCGGACTCCTGCTAGCACAACGCCCAGAGGACTCTGCGGTGGGGAGGATGGGGCCTGTTGCCCTCCTTGTGCCGGCCTTCATGGGCTCGCCTGTTGCATTCGAGCTGGCCGTCACAGGCCTTCAGCGACAGGGCAGCAGTTGCGACGTTCGCCAACGTGAAGATGGCGCACGCTGACACGGCCCAAGCGCGCCAGGTTCAAACGGTTAGCTTGTTCGTGTCGCAGACCACGGCGCTGTGGCCTGAGGCAAGAACAGTGGTTTCCCAGATGGCCAATGCTGAAGCAGTGAAGGAAGGAGCTGACCCGGTTGTGTTGCATGCAGAGCTCCTGCAGGAATTTGGTGCAGCTACGCGTTCTTTCCGTGCTCGAGATGTCCTTCGTCGACGAGCGGAGCTGGCTGCAGAAACTACGGCCGATGTGGCCAGAGCCGCCGCTTGTTTTGAGCCCGGAAGGTGCCGTGATCGTGGGCTGGCTGCTGTGCCGTTTCGTGCAAGTACGGTCGTGACTTGGCCGTTTGGGTCCGCGGCCCCCGCCTTTGCAGAGACTTGAGTTAAAAAAAATGGTTGAATTTTGGGCCTTGACGGCATCTGCCGGAGTGCAGACGTGTCAAACACCACGCAGAGCTCTGCGCCGCATACGCGTCGTCGCGAAAGGGTTGTCCTTGTGGCATGGATCGCGACAAGCGGTTGATGCCACCAGACCCTACCCCGAGCTCGTGCGCCCGTTGCTGCTGCTTACTTCCGCCAAGCAGCTGCAGCTTGCAAGCGGCTGGCTTGCCCGGGAACTTCCAACGCCCATGAGTTAGAATGTGTTAGAGGGGTGCGAAAAGAATGCCTGATGCAATATTGAACGCGTGGCTTAAGATATTTTGCGTGCCTTTTCTCGGCTGCCCGACGTCTCCATGTGCCTATATGGCCCTCCTGCGGGGGCGCTCCGAACAGACGGCCCGTGGCGGCGGCTCAGCACAGGGGCAGCGCACGTTCGCAAGGACTCCACGCATCTCTGGCGCGTCCCCGGCGACGTTGCACTCCGACCAGCCGGAGTTCCATCAGAGACGCCGCGATGGCGACCTGTGCAGCAATAGCTAGCAGCCCCGACCAGCGGGTCACCCAAGCTGCACGCGCAGCCGCTCGCATGGCGCAGTGGCAAAAAAAATAGATGGGTCGCTGCTGGTTGCCCTCACGAGCTTCACGAGATGTGACGGATTGCCGGCTTGAACGACGCCAACTCCGGGACCCAGTGCTCCTTCATTTCCATCTCAAATTATATATAGCGCTTCGCCATCACATCCGAATCAGAGCACTTGGGTACAGCGTGATCCCGCAGCGTCGCTGTTGGACTCCTGTGAAAAGGTCAAGAGGCAAGAAATGTCAAAAAAATTGTGGGGGTGGGCGAGGGTGGCTTGTAAGGAAGTGTGTTTTGTTTTTGCGCCTTAAGCTTGGACCGCACGCTGGCGCAGTAGTGAGACGAACGTAGCTGTGACACTTCCCTGAAGGCGGAAAAGTCCGTGGGGGAAAAAACTGCGCCTTTTTCCGCCTGGCAAGTTGCTGTCCGGCCCAAACCAATATTTGCGCAAAACCCCCTTTGCTTTATTGTGGAGTGATATAACCGCAGCTAGGTTCTGCTTGAATTAGACGCGACCCGGATTTTGAAAGGGTGTGCAACTAGTGTGCGTCAACACCATGCTTTGGACAGGGTTTGGCCGACCGATTCCCGACATGGTTGGAGACGGTCATTTGCACAGACGCTTGGATGTCTGGGTTAGGATATGCAGGGATCGCGTGCTTCTTTGTACCACCAAGTCACCGGAAGCTGACATGCGCAGCCCTCGCGCCGTGGCGTGGGTCAAGGTTGGGACCATACATGTTGGACACAGGGTCTTGCAACCCTTTGTGTTTTGTTGCAAGTTTTGCTGAACGGTTTGTTCCCGCCGTCATGAGGACACAGGTGCCTTGTATGTGGCCGACATGTCACAGCATTGCGTTCGGCGCCTAGGGCCTGATGGCTGGGTTCAGTTATTCTTGCTTAGCGTGCATCACATTGGGTCGGTGTTGGGGAAACGGAATCGTGCGATAAACTAAGGTGTGGCGCTGCACTCCTGGACAAGTGCCTGGCATCGTGGCTGGCCAACAGGGCCTTCGTGGTGGCAGTGCAGGCGGTGTAGACAGCATGGCGCACTGCGCTTGTCAAGCCCAGCTGCGCTGCACAGGCCCGCGTTGGCCAGGAGACGGATGTGATGGGCGCATGGCAGCGCTGGAAACTGGCCATGTTGAAGACAATAAAACATGAAAAACAACAACCCCAACTGCAGTGCGAGATTCGTCACAAGATGGCTGACAGCAAAGAATGTGATTTCTTACCGATCGTATCCGAACGTCACATACCATCCATGCCACAGTTGGGGCCGAGCCCGTTCTATGCTTTGTGGTATGTACTGGCACGTCGTACAAGGCTGTTTGTCGGGACAGTGGGGCATCCCAGACTGTAATATGGCGTAGGTGGGGCCTTACAATCTAAAGATGCGATTGTGTCACGCATGTTTGCCCAGATCTGCGAAGCTGCAGTGCTGACAGCACGTCGAACAAGATGTCCATTCCTTTCAAGAAAGTCTCTGGGAGTCAGCACTCAACTGGTGAAGTCGCGAGTCAGGAATACCCTCACGACGTTGCCCTGTCAGATGACGAGATGACTCTGTACGCCCCGCGTTCTGCACATGTGGTGGATCTCGTCACGAAGCTGCAACTGCCAAGTCCGGGTTGCGAGCAGACCGTCAGATGAGGTTTGTGAGCTCTATGCCGTGAGGCCATTACCGTGACGCGTGTTTACAAATAAATTAAATAAATGTGACATGTTGCTGCCAGAAGTGCACGGAGCATCGACACCCTGCAGCAGCGGACCATGGGGGATGGCGGAAGAAATGGAAAGATGGCTTACTTGTCGTGATGAGTCGCAGCGGGTCAATGCCCTGTTGCACAGGGCGTTGGATCTAACGCGGGAGCCACCAACAATGCGAACTGTGGCTTGGTAAGGATTCTGTCACACGGCGGGGCCGTCCATACAGAATGTTGGATTGCATTTCGCGGCAGCCGTTTGATGTCGATGCTCTATAAGATCAGGTGTTCCAAAGCGAGTATGGTCTTGGTGGCATTGCGTTCTCGACAATCGGGCAGTCGCCGGCTTGGAAGAAGTCGTGAGTGTGATTTCGCTTTTCGGTTTGCTGTATTGAGATATGTTGAGATGCTGTTGGCGGAGCGTCGCTCTGAGTTCATTTTGGCATGTGTTGTCATCGACTATGTTGACCATCGGGTCCACGAGCCGAAATTGATTTCGCAACAGCAAGTTTTGAGGTGCCTCGTCGTTGCCGTGCACAGTGGGCATTTGCTTCTTGAAGTGCCCCTGGACGAGCGGGGAGCCCAGCCAGGGGACATTGTTCCATCTTCGACACTGGTCGACTTCACGATGCAGTTCCCTGAGGATGGGAAACGAACAATACTTCGATGGTGCCAGTGCCAGAGCCCATGTTGCAATCAAGGTACATCCAAGAAGCGAATGCGCGAAGTCGGCAGCCAGACCGAGGACAGATGCCAGCGTCCTTCAAGGTGGTGGCGGGAACTGGACGCTCATCGACGATTTCTAATTCCAACGTGCTCCAACCTCCGTGATGCGTCACCCAAGCGATACAGGACATCAGAGTTACCAGGTCCAAGCCGGAAGTGTCCGGAAGCGGGATCAGTCTCACCAGCGTTCTGTGAGGTCAACCTGGCCCCTTGGTGTCCGAAGCTCCAGCTCTGCACGCCGCGATCAATAACCCTTTGAAGGTGAAGGCACCTGCAGGGCTGCACTAGCTAAATGCGAGTTCGACGGTCACGATCCTTGCCGGCAAAAGCCCGCTGCTGTGTATCCTCGTGTCCGAGGTGTCCAAGACGGGCGACATCATTTTCTTGGAAGCAGGGCGCCTTCACAGCATGTCACACACGCCGTTTGCATCGTCTGGCTGACATGGCGAGGAACCGTGCATTGCGAATGTTGGAGCGATCCACAGGAAAGCTGATCACCTTGTGGCTTGGCGCCGCCTTCACGTTGGAGCTTTGAGTTTAAGGTTTCTGTACCCCGGCCCCGCCTGGGCGAAAGCAGAGGACCTTAAGTTTCTGAAGTTCTCCTAGGTCTTCGGCAGTGGATGCCCCGGACGGCTTGGCACTGACGCCTCAAGGAGCCTTGCTGCAGCCTTCGACACATGGAGCTGCCATCATGGTCGGAGTTCTTGCCTTTCATGGAAACCTTTGCGCAGCGACGCATGGAGTAGTATAGTGAATGAAGCAACGACAAGACTCCGCACGCAAAGTAGTGGGATGTCAGTGGCATGTCGTCTTGCATCAGCCAGTGCTGTAGATCTTTCTTCCCCGGTAGCCTCACAGTTGACTGCGGGCGACTTGCTGGTGTCGTCACAGCTTTGAAGGCACGGCCTTCATCGCGGAGGGCCGCAGTTCGGAGGCAGAAGCGGAAGCCGAGGACAAGCGAGATATAAAAATCGTGGCTCTAATGGACGAATCCAAATATCCCAATTCTGCAAGACGCTGCTTACAGCCGTGGTGCATTGCATTGCGTGACAGATGCGGAATCTGTAGCATCCTTTTCTCACAACTCGGACGCGCACCCCAGATCCAGAGCCGCAGCTGGGCTTGGGCAGGTGCTGCAGTTCCGCCCGAGTGCGAGCATCGAGTGGAACTGGGGCACTTGCGCGGGCACAGGCCGGTGCCCAACTACAGTAGTTGCCAAGCATAAGCAGAGTTGCTCCTTCTGCTGATGTCAGTGTCAAATACCTGGATATTCACCTTGCAGGTGAGAGTGCCAGCCTGCCTTTGCCGCGCCACCTCATTCCGAACACAGCTGGCGTGTGGTCCCTCGTCGCAAGTCATCGAACTCGACGGACCAAGTCTTCAGATGTGGTGGTGACAGAAGCAGCCTGTGGGAGTTGGCTGTTTTGGGCTTCACAGGGTGGGTATGGTTTTGGGTTTCGAGCTGAAGCACGTCAACAATCTCCTGCCATTATGCATTGTTTGGACCCTTCTCGCCAACAGAGACCCGACCCATCCCCGGCTGGTTGTCAAGAACTTGCATAGCACCGCCGCTGTCAGGCCAGGACTTGGAAAGGGGCACATATGCTGGAAGCTCGGGGTGAGGGTCGGCTCAAGTTTATGGAATCCGACTTCTGAGGCTTCAGACGTCCTGAATCAGAACGTTCGGTTCTCGGGTTTGGAAGGGCTTCATGTAGTTCCTGCGTGTCAAAGGCTTGCAAGGGTCGATCGTGCCAAATTTAAATGGGATTCCTACTTTCAAGATTACATTCCAAAGGGTGCCACAGCACTGTTTTGCCTCGTGCTCGCCTGCACATGCGCATTACCGACAAAGCATATGTAGTCAATAGTCGCAGTTGTGCAGTGTGCGAGTACACCAAGACAAGAGTCACCCCTGTGACTTTCGGCCATCCTGAGCCTGCCGTCATTGATCCAGCGTCAACGGTCCACGACACTCCTCCCGAGCAAGCCTGACCACCCAAGCACACGGCCGGTTTTGCCTGGCCGCTGGACCCAGCCTATGGCAATGACTCTTAGAGGAAAGGGAGGCTCAGGCATGCAGCAATCAGAAAGCCACCTCTCTCTTTGGTTGGCCTCGCAGATGGCCCTGCCTTGGCTGCGCGGCTGGCGAGGCCACAAGGCCTGTGCTGGGTGCCTGGCACCTTGGACTCGGACGAAGTTGGTTTTCGCTTCGAGGCGTGGAGGCTCGTCAAGGTTCTTCGTTTGAAGAGGCTTGAACGCTTGATGGCGCCACGAGAATTGGCGACTATTAGCGCAGCGGCGATAGAAACGTGCGGGGGTGCGCATGGGTGGCAGGGAATGGGCGACAAATCGATACATAAATTGATTGGAATCAGCTCCGTGATTGCTTCGTTGTTGGCCGGGCCTTTTACAGCTTGGGTTCCCGACCGTTTGAAAGTAGATGCCAGCCAAATGAGTCCAGGGCGGCGAGCACTCCTTTCTTCCGGCGAGAGCTGGCCTTGGCTCCGAGGCTATGGCTTGCTGATCTGTGACGTCCAGTGCCATGCCATCTTCTTGGTCCGGAGGCCGGGGCCGGGGTCGGGTTCCTTGCTTGCGATCTGGCCTCTGAGAATTCCAGGGTGGATCCCTGGGCATGGCACCGCACCTTGGCAGAACCTCGTAGATGGCAACACATGCTGAATACAGCAGATTGGGCTGTTCTTGCATTGACAGGGCAGTCTGGGCAGCAGGACAATGAAAGTCTCGTCTGGGATCGGTGTCATCAGCATGAAAACCTCTGAGCACTCGCCAATGTTGCCGGTCGAGCAGGCTCCGACAGTCCTGCTTCGTTCGATACTAGCAGCACTGGATCACACTGTGATTGAACAACCATCTGGTTTTGGAGTGCTTCCCAACAAGGCACCCAGTCAAACATGCCCAAAACCAACGCACACAAAGAAACAAATTCAAGAACGAGAAGCCAATTCCGTTGAGCTATGTTCAGCCTACATTCTGGGCCGAGAGAGCCAGGTCGTCCAGATATTCCAAGTGGGGTTACATCCTCCCATATCACCCAACACGAAAAAATCAGCTGTGTAAAATGGTTGCATGTGGCACCCTGGGGAGTAGGAACGGGGATCTCGGCCAGTACCTAGGGCAGCGCTGCACTGTGGTCCTGAAGGTCGCTGGTGCACGCCGTTTACAAGGTTGTTTTGAAACAATTTCCCAAAGCACCACAAGTCGTGTCACAGAGGGGCGATCGCCGTGCCGCGTGCGCTCGCAGCGTTGGGCCGCGCCACGCTGCCAGTGCTGCAGGAGGCTGAGGTGTGGGCCCAAGTTTGAAGAATCTGGGAGCAGATAGGAGTGCTCTGCTGGGAGTAGTCGGCCGCGGCCAAGCCATCATATTTTACTTCGGGAATGTAGTAGGGCTAAGCCAGCACAGGCTGGCTGCAAGGCAAAGCTTGAAGAGCACGTGGACCTTCGTCGCCGTTCGGGACCTCTGCGGCCGTGACATGTTGTCATGCGACTTCGTGTGCTTGCATGCGTGTGTATGTGTGTGCGCAGCTTCTAGTGATTCTGTATGCTGCAGGCGACTTGCGGCTTTGGAGGGTTGCGGAATGATCCAGCTCTGTTGACCATAGCTGCAGATAGCAAGTACTCTTAAATCTGCTCGGGTACGCTTGGGTGTGGCTGGGTGGATTCGTTTGCCTGCCGTGTCGCGGGATGTTGTGCAATGGTTCGTCTGGTTGTATCAGCTCTTGGGCGATGTCTGACTTACATACCACTCCGGAGATGCAGCTGGTGTGAGGAGCCTCAGCTACGACGATGATGGCACAGCACATGGACCTTGATCGGCAGGCTCCGCAGTGTGTTTCTCTCGGTGTCAAGTGCCAGATGTTATGCGTTCCAACAAGCCAATGCACAGAGCCGGACTGTGCTGATGTACAGCCCTAGAGAACATAAAGTCGAGTATAACACTTGTAGGTAAATATGACCGGGAAGCTCTGTGATCCAACTGCACGGACAGGTTCTCTTGCTGCTGCTTCATCTCCCAGACGAGGACTCTCACAAGCTCCCACGTCGCATGTCCTATAGGCAAAAAGGGACAGACAGCACGTACTGAAGCGTCGAAGCGCGTGGTGTGAGATGGCCATTTTTAGGCAGGACAATTTCTAGAGGCTATCGTAGGCAGGAGCTAACAGCTGGCCTGTGGAAGGAGTTTCGTCGCGTGCTCTCCTTCTGGGGGGAAGCCGATGGTTTTTCAGTCGAGTGCAGAGATCGGAAAAAAGAGTCGGCCGGTTTTCGGTGCGGCTGGAGGGTGTGATCTTCAAAGCGTGGACTGAGCATTACTAGCACCATGGTCCGCGTGGGGGGCTTGTTGGGTTGTTTGCGAAGCTCACCCTGAGGCTTTGGAGGAAGAGCGACGTGGGCTTGCGGAGGACGCCGGCAAGAAAGAAGGAAGGGATGCGGAGCTGGGAGCAGCTGGCCTGCCGAGAGTTTCCAAGACAATCTAATCTACTGGTGCAGCTTTCCCCGAAGTAGCTCGCAAAGATGTGTGTGGTATGGGGCAGCGCGCAGGAGTTGCGAGGAAGACAGCTCAGGACCACCCGAGGGTTCGAGGGCAGCTTTCGATCATTCGATACTGCTGCGACTTCCATACGGAGCTAGATACAATCTCTTGCTGTCGCACCTCCCTCTCCTGTCCTGCTTGCTTTGTGGAAGCAACTACCGCAGCAACACTGCCGTCACAGCTATTGCTGCTGCCACGTGCTGGTCGCACTCGTCTATGTGTCAGATTGACAGGCAGTGTCGTGCGAGGTGGGGCTGGATCCACGTGCCGGGTCGCCTTGTTTAGGTCCCAGTGCAATGTGCGCCTGTTCTTACTCCGTCCAGGATCGAGGAAGAGCGGAGTGCACTGGGCTACGACCAGGTCTGCAACGGGAAATGGTCCGGTAGACTTTCGCCGCTTGCGACATGCATTGGGGCCCGGAGGCCTCCACCCCTCGACCCGTTTGCAGGAGCGGCTCCAGATCCTTACCGGTCACCGTGAACCTGAAGACGATCTCATCGCGCTGTACCCTGGCAGGCAGTGGGCTCGCGCGTAGTGCGCCGTGATTGCAGGTTCGTACCGGGCTTTTTTTACTGAGTATGAGATAGTTTGGAGATCTCAATCCTAAACACCTTCGAACTGGCTGAGCCCAGGAACGTCGGTGGAGAGGTCTTCACAACCAGGCGATCCACGCTGTGTGTCTTCGATGCGACCTGGCGGACCAAATTGGACAACAGCTTGTAAGAAAGATCGTCGTCTACCGGTCCAAAGGACAGCCGATGCCGTCAGGCCGGGGCAGAGACAGATCTTACCTCGTAGGGCTGTGCCGTTGCTCCCTTTGCTGCGAAGCTTGAGTTGCCCAGGATTCTTACCTGTCCAACCTGTTCTCGGGACGGTGGGAGGCGAGCATTGAGAAAGACAGTCACTCAGCAGCAGGGCTGGTTCATCACCATATCAGAAGGGAACCGAGCCCAGGTGGTGGCCGCTACTTCCTGGACTTCGACCCAGTGTGCTTCCGGCTGTAGCCCGACCGGACTTCCTTAAGATTTCCGATCATTGTAAGCTCGCTTTGAGTGCTCATCCACTTCGTCAAATGAGCCAAAGTGGTGGCAGTTGTGAAACGACGTGCGCTAAAAAAGAATTTCTGGCAGACAGCAGATGCTTAACCTCATGCAGCTTCCTCCGTATCTCTTCTACCGGTCGTCTTGCATGTGCTACACACGTGAAGGTTGTTGAACGTCCTCCGGACCAAGCGCTTTGAGAGCCAGCGCGCCCCTTTTCCCCTGCCGAAGGTGTGGTGGCGTTGATCGATTTCCTGGCTTTCTTCGGTGTTGGGGGGGTTGAACGCGGTGATGGAAACTGAGACTAGTCCAAGCGGCGGGGGCGACAACATTCAGCCTAGACCTAAAATGGGCATCTGTGAGCAAGTCTGGCTGAGATGTCAGTGAAGCGCCCAGCAGGTTCCGCCGGAAAAGGAAGAGCAGTTCTGGCACCTCGTCGAGTACTTTGGCCTCACGGAGGCCTTCCAGGAGGCCAGCTGTCGCCGCAAATGAACTGCTAAAGCCGGGCTGGTCAAATCTGCCTGATGGCTTGCAAGAAGGTGGAGGCTGCGGCCGCTGCGAGCGCAGCAGCCCGGCCGAAAACGAACGAAGGCCGTTTCGCTGCCGCTTCTGATTCTTTGCTCCATAAGTAGACCGTCTTCAGCTGCATTGGGTCTTGGACCACTCGTGTCTTCTTTCCAGGCATTCGCCTGTGTCTTTTTGCTCGCCCTCCTTTTGCAGCCTTCTGGGGTTTGGCTGAGGGTTCACTCTTGGGGTCGGCTCCGGTTTGGGGTCGGGAGGGTTCAGTCCTTGCTCCTTACGGTTTTTGCGGTTTCTGGTGTAGGGTTTGGAGTTGGTTCTTATCCTTGTGGCGTTCGGCCTTTCTGGCTTCTGGCTTTAGTGTTGCAGTTTCGGTTGGATCTTCGGGGTTTTGGGGTTCGGTGTTTGACTTTCCGTTTGGGGTGGCAGTGATGCGGTTGCCGGAAACCATCGTACCAGAAAGCTCAGCCAGTTCGCCTGAATCTTTGTTCTGTAGCCCGAGAGATTTCAGAGGGCCGAGGGTTAACGTTTGTCTTGTTCGAGACTGTTGCTCCCAAGCAATAGAACGACACAAGCGACACCAACAAAAACACAAGCCATGCCCCTTCTCGCACATCCATGTACTCCCTGCTCCAGACTCGACCAATCCTTCGCAGCCAGCGCTGGGTGCTTCTCTGATGCAGTTGCCGGGCCGGATCAGCGAGCAACCAAATGCCACCAACCTCGCCTGAAGCGTCCAAGGGCGACAGAGCGTAGGCGTAGACCCTAGGTCTGCGGGCGCTCTGCTTCGCACTCTCCGACAGGCACAGCATGCATGGGCCACGTGGCAACGTGGCGGGGGGGATGCGGGCAGGGGCAGAGAGAGCTTCGTCCTTGCAGGCTGCCGGCGAGCAAGGCCCGCCCGACCCTGCTGGGGCCTCGGCCTCGGAGGCGCATGCGCCGCCTGCCCCAGTGCCTCATCCGGGTCGCAGCTCGGCTTGACCCAGGACTCGCAATCACGCTGTAGAAAAGTCACTGGCACCAACATGCCTACATTTGGGTCTTGCCACCTCAGCCAAGGACAAGCCTTCAACCCGGACATGACTGCCACCGTTACCGAGACGCAGGCCGGCATCTGTCGTGTTCACGTGTGCCTGAGCCCAGCCGATGCCTTGTGCAATCGCCACGATGCAATTGGAGTTCGTCCTTCCTTTAGCGGCCGCAATGAAGCATCGAGCCCATCATGGCAGAAGGCCCAACACCCTGTGTCCAAGACTCGGCCCAGTCAAGGCAGTCAAGCATCGAATCCTCGAGGCACAAGGCTTTCAAAAGAGGCGCAAAGATCCGCCAATATGCTGTCCCTGCCACGAGTACAGTCATGAATGCAAGCATGCATCTCAGCTGTGTAGCACAGCCTTGGAAAGCTCGAGGCCTGAAAGCACCAGAAACTACTATTCTGAATTGTTCTGACAGTTTTGGAATTGGAAGGCATTTGCCACTTTTCCAACGACTGGGCCTGACGCATTGGCTGCTGTAGCCGAGCCGCAGCGTGCAGCTCCGGAGGAGAGGACATGTTCTGGGACTCTTGGGCGCCAGGCATCAGCTGCGTAAGTCTAAGTTTCAGGGGAGTCGGTGCGCGCACAGTTCCGGAAAGCAGAATTCAAGCTTTTCGTTTCGTGGTCCCCAGTGCCTCAGAACGTGACGAGACATGGCCCCGATTTGCAGGTCGCCTCCACCACCACCTTCATCTCGGCCGCAAGCCAGGTGTGGTTCGCTCGTGAACGATTTGGTCGCTGCATGTCTCTGCGATTGAGTCGATTCGGCATCGGAGCATTGACAGCCATTGTGTCTGAAGACTCCTTCACGGTTGCATGATGTGGCATGTCGCCCCATTGAGCACTAGACCTGTCAGCCATCCGCCCCCGGCCCCGCGGCTGCTTCGGCCAGAACTCCTGGCTGGTCCAGGCAGGCGGTCCACGCATGACATCCCATGAGTCACAGCTTGCGTTCGGCTTGTGAGGAAGGTCGCGCATCGGCTGGCAGCTGTAGAGGAGCCCTGACCGCTTGTTAAACGCTCATGTAGTCGGTGAGACTGAAAGCGTGACAGCTAGCCTGGCGAAGTTTGATTCTTTTAGTATCTGTTTTCCTTGCGAGGCTTGCATGCTGGGCATGAATCGGAATCTGTCGGCTTTTACCCGCTCTACCGTGATGACAGCACGTACTGTCATGCAATGCTCCGAGTTCAGCGAGAGAGAGAAAGAGAGAGAACTGTTGGGAGGTAGGCCTTCGGACCAGGGTTCTTTCGGGAGCCCATACCCGTAGCAAGCAAGCAAGCAAGAGGCACAGAGATAGGGTAAAGCAGCAAGCATGCAAGAGAGACAGGGAGAAGAGAGAGTCAGAGAGTGCATCATGGCCTTACTGCAGAATCTAGACTTGCGTTTGTAGGTCACTTGCGGACCTCAATGGCTGTCTGTCGCCAGCTCTTCCCCATAGCAAGGGGGTGCGTGCGAGCTGCTTCGCCGTTTCTATGGAAGAGCACCGTTGCACACGAGCTCGCGAGGATGACATGACCACGCTCCACATCAGCAGCTCGAGGTACCGTGGTGCCAGCAAGATGCAGCACTTGCGAGCTTGTGTTCTTTTGACTCTCAAGGGTTCAAGTTGTGGATTGAGCACCTGCTGTGACGTCGCAGGGCTGCCGCCTCCGCCGCGGCGGCCCGGGCCTCCCGGGGCTTCCGTGCAGGGCGCCACACTTGGGAGCTCAAGGCCGCGCGGCCCCGAAGAGCGGAGCGAAGTCGAAGTGCCAAGCCATGCGTGAGGGGCATGTTGACGATAGGTGCTGCTGTGCTCGGATTGGTGCCGGTCTTACTTTTCACTTGCTGCAGGTCAGCCTTCGCGTTCCTGTGACAGTGAAACCAGTGAACTTTTGCAAACTGCTGAGTTTGAGACCCGTAGCACTCATGCTGCACACGTTCTATGGCTGCACCGCGTCACCTCACCTGTGTCTTCCGAAACAGCCCACACAACACATGCAGCAGCCTGTTTATTCCAGGTCCTACATCGGCCTTGTCTCTGAAGACCCTCACTCAGTGCTGGCTTGTAGAGCATCTGCAGACGCGAGTTTGCACGATCATCGTGGGTGACGCGGCTCTTCGCGTGTGCCATTCGTTCTCGATCCCCCAATCAGCAGTACTTTGGTGCGCCGTGGCGAAGTCCACGAGGCAGTGGCGCTGCTCGCAAAAAACTGACCGGAGACGGCCTCGTAGTACAGAAAGACAGAGGCTCGCAACTGACCGGAGTGTTGTCGCAGGGGCGTGACAAGTGGCCTGGCAGACGAGGTAGGAATCCTTTGCCTTTCTTTGTGTCATTGAACTGCCGAGAGATTCAAATCCTTGTGCACGGTGATCGCGATCGTGTTTGTAAAACTTGTGTCCTTCTGAATTGGACCCGGATAGAGAAAATGCCCGTGGATCCTCGAGGCGAATCTTCAGACTCGTAAAATCCGAGTTTCTTTTCATCACATAAGCCAATAGCACCGGAGCGGCCAGCACGAACGGCAGCATGGCAGTGTTTGCCGACTGAATACAGCTACAAGTCTTGAAGCTTGACGGCGTGACCACCGAGGAGTGGACCTCCCTCACTGTTCCCATCGGCCGCGCTGATCACTCCTGGGGCATTGCATCCGGCGGAGCCTCGTGCTCAGGGTCCTTCGTTGAATGCCCTTCCGCTCGCTCTGACATTTTCCGACTATAGCACATTGATGTGCTGGCCGCTGCTGGCCTACTTCGAGGCTCTTTTCGCTGGCGGTCGCGAAATTGGCCGAATTCAGGCTCAACCGGCTGTGTGATATTACTGTAGCGGACATCATTCGGGTGCTGGAAGTCAACGCGGTAGGGGCGGAGGGCATTCACGCGATCAGAGCTTCCCGAATTTTGCAATTTGGGTGGTGTTAGCATCATGTAGCAGTTGAATGAAAGGGTTGGTTTCGCTGCAGAATGCCTGGACGGTGCAAGCATGAATTGCTGGGGATTGTGTCCGAAAGAGCATGACTGTTCATCAGTTCCTTTGTCTTTCACAGCTGCGCAGGGATATGGATCGGACAGCTGTTTACGTTGGGTGTTGTCCTCAGACAATCGGAACAAGCTGTTGTGAACTCTGCAAACATGGATGCTTGCTTTATTCGCTGAACTTGCTTTCCTTGATCTGCACGCATCTGTAGAAACGACTTGTGCCCCTGTCAAATCCCGTCAACAAGGTCGCTGACGGCAGCTATATTTTGTGGATGTTACTGCACCAGTTGAGTTCAAGACTGCAGCAGCCTGGGAGAAATCTTTGTGTTACCAAAATCAAGTCGTTGGGAACGGACCGAGGTCGTGGACATGGACACACGGACTGCTTCGGCCACCGGCAAAGTGGGTGTGTGTTAATGGTAGGGCAGCACAATTTTTCAGCCTTGAATGTTTTGCTGACAAGTGACGCCACATGGCATTTTTCTCGGATCTGTCTGAGACTTCGCTGGCAGAAGAATCTGGTCCGTGATAGGAAGCTTCAACTGCGAAGCTTCAGCCCCATAGTATGGGCATGACCAGAAACCAAACGGCGTCAGGCAGCGTCTGATCCAAGGCAAGGTCGCAACCACGAAAATTATCCCTTAAGGTCGCCATTGACGATCGTGACTTCGTCGAGGCCGCCCTCTCGTCTTCCGACTTGACAGCTTGCGGGTCTTAGCAGACGTGTAATTTCGTCGGGACCGTGCTCCTATCCATCCATCATTGGGAGCTTATATCCTGCACCTCCTCGGGGGCTAACTAAGATGTTTGCAGGCTTCCCGTTGCACCTGCTTGCTTCCAGACTTGCTTCTGCACAGACGGCAGTCTGCGCTTATGCGCCAGGTCTTCGCTTCCTTGCCGACCACGGTCTTCCCGGCCGCCTCGAACTGCCGAGCTCCAGCCAGGCTCGTTGCCGTCTTTCGGAGCTTCGTGTGCTAGCAGCACTGGGAAGTCTCCTGAAGCAAGATGGTGCGCCGTTCGGTGGCTCGGCGCTGCGGTGAAGTCGTCTGTAGCTTCAGCCGAGACGCGCGCAGTCATGATTCTTGCAACAGGTACAACATCATGTTCCTCGGTGAAACGACGGCTGACTAGAGAGAGCAGAAAGACTACGGAAGATGGGTGGGGTTGATACGAGATATCCGAAGTTGCAAATCTTTGCCTCTGGCGAATTTTGAAGCTTCGTGGTACCACGATGAGGTTGTTCGGTTCAAGGTAAAGAGGATTTGGTTCATTTGCCCGCGAGGCATGCGCTGCAGGTGTACCCGGTTCTGTGGCACCCCTGGTACGCCGAATCCGAAATCCTTGATATCTTCTTATGACTATATTATTTGATTTATTAACTTCCTAAGATTCGAAAATCTTGAATTCCGATATATAGAATATATATATATTATAAGATTCGATGATCTTCTACGAAGATGATATTTATTATATCTATTATCTCTTCAATATCTCACTTATAATGAATAATATTTATAAAGAACTTGCATGAAAATTAATTCTTATAGAATTAATTAAATTATGATCATTTCTAATTCAATTATATCAAATCGAGATTTAGTCTGATAGAGAAAATATGATTTCGTGGGAAAGATTTCAAATATATTTTAAATAATAAAATTTTGGGATCTCGATAATATTCTATTTTGATTATCGCTTATATTATATATTCGAAAATCAGGGATTTTCGATAAATTAATTATTCGA
>CAJNDV010032296.1:23627-41953 GCA_905221635.1 Symbiodinium sp. CCMP2456 | reverse complement strand
CAGAGAGAGACACAGACAGAGAGAGAGACAGACAGAGAGAGAGACAGACCCGTAGCCATTTTGGCTCAAGCCGTGAGCGGTTCAAGAGACCGCCCCCCCGACCAGGTCTCTCAACCCGGGCGAGAGAGAGAGTGTGAGAGACTGAGGCCGCTCTTGCCTCTGCCTTGCTGCCGTAGCACAGACCAACTACCAGTTTGCACCACTACGCGTGTACACCAACCGGGTTGACTAGGGTGACCTCGTGGAGAACAGAGCTCAAGGGGATAGGCGCCTGGCGGCGAGCGGGGGACATTGACACCTGCTACATCACCGAGATCAGCGAACCTACTCGTTTGCGAGGGGGATCCGCCGATTCGCCGCACCTTCTTTGCTGGGCGAGGGACTACCTTATCCGGACGTTCGTGACTTGGGCAACCTCTCTGAGAAGGGCATCTTCAACTATGGCTGGAAAGGGGCACTCGCCGCAAAGCATGCACCTCGAGCCCCACTCACCAGCGGGGCTGTCGAGCACAGGCTACCCAGAAACTTCGGAGGTACCCAGCACAGGCACAGGGAGCCATGACCTCCTTGACATGAGTCCTCCCAAGAGGGGAAGAATCGAAGGCCCGGGGCTAACCTTGGAAGCCATACGGGACCTGTTCCGCGGAGAGCTGCAGTCTGCGGTCGGGCAAGTTACCCAACGTGTGGGCACCTTCGAGCAGAATGTCACACAGCAGTTCGCGGACACCTTCCAGCGAGTTCACAGGGTCGAGAAGGAGATTGAGGCCAACCAGGAAAAAACAGAGGCGGTTGCCAACAAGCTGGACGAGGTTGCTGCACGGGTCACTCGACTAGAACAAGCAGCCCAGGGAGCACCCGCACTGCAGAGTGGTGCGGAAGCGCGCCCGCCAGCACTCATCATCGGGGGGTGGCACCTCGACAGAGGCGGACAAGGTCATCGAGAACGCCAACAAGTTGGTTGCTGAGCTCAGGTTGGACATAGACATGAGGAACACCTTTGTGCCGGGAATCCGCAGGGGGTACGCCATAGTACCGCTGACCAGAAAGGATGGCGAGACGCAGGAGGAACAAAGACAAAGGGTACAGCACTGCATCCGGCACGTCCGCAACGCCAACCTGACCATCGACAAGAAAAGCAACGGGGAACCCTCAAAGCTCTTCCTGAACATCTCCCAGCCGCCGGAGAAGAGGCGCAAAGTGCAGGTGGCGGCCAAGTGCAAGCGACTCCTAATGGAGTTGGGGGCACACGCTGTTGACGTCGAGACAGAGTACGCCACGGGACAGGTGTGGTACAAGTCGACCAAGGTGGCATCGGTAAGTAACGTCATGGCACCAGCCAGTGCCACAACCACGGGGACAGAGGGATGGATTGACCTCCACGCCATTGCGGATAAGATGCACCTGGCCGTCGCGAATGTCAAGGACGCTTGGCACCCGCTGGGGGCCGTCCTGCGGTGATACCAAGACGAAGCCCTGGAAGGGGGCACACAGTTTCACAGCCCAGAAGGGCACAAGCTGGAATTCGAGCCTTTGATGTGTACCTGGAATTTGGGGGGAATGACACCGCCGAAGGTGCTGGAGTTCCTCAAAAACTTCGGGGGACACGCTTTCCTGGCACGCATGACCGTGGTCTTCATCCAAGAAATAATCGTGGATGCCGGACTCGCCTTTGACGACAACGGCTTGTGGACCTTGGTCAGCGGAAAACAACCCGGAGAGTGGAGAGGCACAGCTGTTGCATTTAAGTCACCTTTTGCTCACCACCATGCTACTCTTCACCAGCGAGCATGTTCAGTTATTATCTCAGATGGCAAGAACAAGTGGGGACTCATTAGTGGGCACATCCCGCACCACGCCACAATCGACGAGACGATGGCCATTCTTGCAGATTGGCAGCAAAGCAGAGCACTCAAACCGGCCAAGTGCATACTTGGACTCGATGCAAATGAAGTTTTCAGCTACTCCCCCACCACGCCTGGTTTTCCGAAGGGGCACACGGGGAGAGGAGAGGCACTCCTCAACTGGGCCCAGGAGCACTCGCTACTCTTTCCTGAACAAGACCTTCATGTCCCAACACATTTCCCATACTCAGGCCAAGCTCCTCGCAGACTAGACTACCTCGCTGTGCGAGGGCTGCATGTTCAGCAAGGACAGGTGGGCGACTACAGAGACAGAGCTTTTTCGGACCACGAGCCCGTGATTGGCACCTTCCCTTCGCCGAACCCGCCGCGCAAAGCAAACAAGACCTGGGGACCCAGACACCTCAGGGACGACTTCCGACTGGCCCTTGACGAGCCCTACCACCACGCGGACATCCACCACCAACTCTCGGCTGTCGCGGTGCACATGACGCAGCCAGGGAGGAACATGGACAAGTTCAAGGAGAGCAAGACCCTCAAGGCAATGAGACGGGAGGCACAAACCACTGCGGCGGGACCCGCCCGCAAAGCCGCCTGGAAAGCGGTGCAAACACAGCAGAAACACGAAGTCAAGGAGTGGCACACCAAGCTCCACGAAGCCGCGAGCAAGAGAGATTGGAGAGCATACCGTGCGCACAAACAACTTCTCAGAACCCGCCAATGGGAGCACTACCTCTTGGACGATGACAACTGGCAGAACGCCCTCAAACAACACTTCGAGAACATCTTCTACAAGGACGCTCCGTCGGAGGTGACCCAACACATCCAGCGAGGCAAGCACACTTTGGCGCTCCTGTGCAAGACCACTGCGTGGAACCCCTTCACCATCGAGGAACTGCGGGTGACCCAAGCAAGATGGCCGCGGCGCAAAGCCGCCGGACCCCACGGCATCGTTCACGAGGCACTCCATGTACTTATGCAGCGCGACAAGTGGATCCACAGGGTCGTCTACGTCCTGAACGACGCCCTATATCGAGGCACCCTTCCAGGGCTACTTGAACGGGGGATAACAGTGTTGTTGCCCAAACTTCCGACCCGGAGACCAGACCGATTACCATCTCCTCGTCCATGCTCAAATGGCTGGCACAACTCCTCCATTACCGAACACAACACTTGTTCACACCCATCTGCCGACTGCAGTGGTGTGCCAAAGGACGCCAGTCAGTAGAAATGCTGTTGGCTATCCGAAAGATAGCGAGGATGGCTCGGGACTGGGGGGGACCCTTCATCATTGTGAAGCTGGACGTGAAGAAGGTGTTCGACAGCGCGTCGCAACGGAGTATGTCTGACTTAGTCTTGGAACACGTGGGGCACCAAGGATTTCCATGGGAAGCTCGGGTATGGCTCTCGCTGTTACACGCACAAAGCATGGAAGTCCAGTTCGGAGGCACCAGCGTGTACATCACACAATCGAATGGAGTACGACAGGGGGGACCAGACTCTCCGGTGGTGTTTTCAGCTCTGATCGGCAAGACCCTACAACAGACCGCGGACGCCGTTGACAAGCCGACCACCAGCCCCAACCCGCTGCTCCCTCCACCCCCTCACTACACCGCGGGGTACATGGACGACGTCTACGTTTGGGGCGAGACGCAAAGCCACGTACAGAGCACCATATCAACGCTGGAAACACACCTGGCGAAACACGGCCTTTATATCAACCACCTCAAGACCTGCGCCATCTCCAACGAGGGGGAACACACCCTCATTATCGCGGGGCACGAAGTCACCACACAGGGGGTGGACCACGCCATCATGGTTTTGGGCTCGCCGGTCTCCTTCGCAGGAGGACCGGCGCACCTCACCGCCGAGATGTCGTCAAGGGCGCGCAAGGCTTTCCACACCAACAAGAAAACACTCTGCGCCAAGACCAAACTGGCCAGCAGGCTAAAGGCGCATGGCATGATCGTCAGGGAAGCGGCGCTTTGGGGGGCACCCACCTGGCCGCTGCACGACTCCCTTCTCAGAAGTGCCAACGCTTTGCAGCTCCAGCAAGTCAGGGCAATGGTGGGGTCGCCCAGACGACCAGGAGAGGACTGGATCACCTGGAACACCAGGACCCTTCGAGCGGCCCGCATCATCCTCCACCGCCTGGAGATCCCGAGATGGAGCACACGAGTGCTGGAAGCCATCTGGAACTTGTGGGGACACGTGGGAAGAGCCAAGAACACCACGACGAGAGAGCTACTCACCTGGCGTGGCATGGAATTCTGGGCGGAGGAGCAACGAAAGCCGAGAGGAGAAGGAGCAAAGCACGCGGGGAGGTACAACACAAACATGGACACAGAGAGGCACATCGTCAACGTCGCTGGAACAGCCCGATGGTGGGAACTCGCGCGGAACAGAGAGGCGTGGGAGAATAGGCTCCAGTCCTTTGTCGACAAGCATGACGTGCCCTGGAGCAGCGGCAGACAACCAGCACTGACCAACCTCGCACCCAACAGGAGGGCGAGACGAAGGCCGATCACGCATGACGGCTGACGAAGCCAGCCTGAAAGTGACGGCCACTCCGTGCCCCCCTCCCCCCCCCCCCTACCTGCTGCAACTGCTTCCACTGCCACCGGGTCCACTGTTACATGCCACCCTCCACGCTTCCACAGAGTGAGAGAGACAGACGGCGACAGCACCGGCCTAAGCAGCCTTCCGCATAGCAGACACTTGGGCATGTGCACACATTTGCATGACATGTTTCAACACGTTGTTGCATGAGATCAGCCTCGGCATTCACCGCAGCGACCGCTCTCGAGGCACCAAGTTGAGTGAAGCCATGAAACTCCTCCCGGCACTCGTCCTGAGTTGGCTGGGCTTCCTTGCCTACAGCAAAGGGGGAGCACCAGGGGTTCAAAGTGCAACGAGACTGGGCGCACCAGACTCTGTGTCGGGGCGACCGAGACAACCAGGCAGTACCAGAACTGCGGAGGCACTCCAAACTCCACAGCCAGTACCCACCGACCTGCAGCCGCAATACGAGGCGCAAGCACCTGCAGACCTGCAGCCGCAGCAGGGAGCACCAGCTGAAGCCGAGCTACCGCAAACCCGCCTGGGAGCAGCAGCGAGAGCCAGGAACACAGAAGGAACAAACCAAGCAAGCGGCTCAACTGGAGCAGCAAGCTCTGAAGCACAAGCCTCGCAGCCACCACAGGGGGCACCAGATGCCGGCGGCAGGAGAGACCCTCTACCCGGTGCCACCGCATGTGGCGTTCAGCGGTTGGGGAGCACCAACAGCAGAAGCAAGAGCAGAAGCGACAGAGCCAGGGCAGGAACAACCCCCAGAACAACCACCCACAACACGGCTGCAGCACCAGGAGACCGGGCACCAACAAGCACGAGCCGCAGCCCTACCAGCAACCGCTTTACAAGCTAGTGGCCAAGCGCCGCTGACAGAGCCTTCGCCCCAGCGCCTGCCGCAGAGGAGACAGCCACAACAGTCGTACCCGTCAGCCGAGCAGCCGCGACACCCAGACCTCCTCCCAAGCCGGCAACAGGAGGACACCACGGAAAGCGACCCCCACCCCGAGAACCAGCGAGACGCAAGCCAGCAAGCACAACACGCTCAGCAGGAGCAGCAACCACACCCGCAGCCATGGGAGCACCCACCAGGCCTAACCGCTGACCGCAACCAAGGAGACCCACAGCAGACGGACACTGACACAGCAAGCACGGCCTCGCACCAGCCCCAGCAGGGGAACACAAGGCAGAGGCCTCGACGCCACGAAGGCCACGGACCCGCTCGCATGGCCCACAGGGAAAGAAAGGAATGGGCCAAGGAACAATTTTTGAAGTACGGCTTGCACAAACCGAATCACCACACGTGGACACAAGCTGAGGCACAACTGTACAGGTACTTACACAGCAAACCCACCACAGCCCCGGCACCACCACTCAACGTCGCGGCAGTCCTCAGAGACCAAAACCATTGGATACAAAACACCCCAGCACGGGGCACCAAAGCAGACACAGCTGCAACAGCGGCACACGAGGAGCGAATGGCCCAGCTACAGAGGCATCAGCAACAGCAGACCCAACAGCGGCAGCAGCCCCACCCACAGCCGCAGCCGGGGAACACCGACCCAGGAGATGCACACGCAGCAGCAGCGGGGCAACCAGCCCAGGGAATAGACCCACAGCCACCACAACAAGCAACACACGACACTGAGGCCACCCACCCCCGACCGCAGCAGCCACACGGCGAGCAGCAGCTGGCAGACGCCGCCGCAGCAGGACCCAACACAGGGGCAGCCAGCCCCACAAGAACCACAGCCACCACCGCAACAAGCACGGAACCAGTCACAGCCGACCGGGCAGGCAACCCTGCTTTTCACTTGGAGGGAGGACCAAACCAACTTGCAACTCTACTCCGTGGGAGGAGCACCTCCCCTCACCTACCCACCAGTCCTTCCTGTGGGACCTTTCCTGGCGATCATCTACCAGGCCATGCCAAGCGGCATCTGGCTGGCAGGGGCCATCAGACAGCGGAGCACCAGCCCACCACCACCGCCGGCACACACAGCAGCGACGATAGTCGCGACAAAGGACGACCCAACACAGGAAAGTGTCCGGGGCTACTACCTTGGAATGGGGGTATCCCTCTTTATGAGGGCGGTGGGACCCCTTAGACATGGCCAGCCATTCGCCTGGCATATCAGGGTGCACGAGGCACCCGTTGTGCACTCCAGAGGAGCCATCAGGTTCAGCAAAGGAGACCAGGCTATCATAACCTGGCAAGATGGCAAGTGGAAGTGGGAACTGTACAGCTTAAGCAGACTACACGAACTCGGCAGGTACTCCCGCGAGATCGTAATCCCCCCAAGAACACAAGACAGCAGCGGGGCACAAGCCTCAGAAGGAGCAGCACAGCGCCCTGACACGGGGGACACCAACACACAGACGGGCCCACCACCTGCTACCCACCCGGGGGAAGCCGGGACCCAACACCCAGCAGAGCCGTCCACGACCGACAACACTCCACCTGACCCCTCTGAAGCACCCCCGCCGCAGCAAGGAGACCCGCAGCAGACGCCGACACAGCAACCACTGACCCAACCACAGCCCCAGCCACAGACACCACCTCAGCAGGCCAGCTCTCCTGCCCGCTCCAAAGCACCGCCGCCACAGGTCCTGGCAGCAGCCGCAACCGCAGCAGCACAAGGAGACGAAAGCGAGACCAGCTGGCCAAGCCAAGACAAAGAGCCAGACAGAACAGACCTCATGCAGCGCAGACTAACCACGAGGCACCCAACACAGACAGAGCAGGAAGCAAGAGCAGCAGCCGCAAGAGCGAGAAGGTGTCTCCTGAGGATAGTGGAGATGACAAGAGGAGAAGCCTTGTTACAGGCACAGCCAAAGCAGCCGAGACACGTACAGTGGCAGCCACCAACCACCAGGAGCACACGGACAGCCTACCCCGCCCAACCCTCACGCCACAGCACACGAGTTGCTGCAGCTCATGGTGGCCACGATCACCGCCCTCGGGGACATGCACCAAAAAGTCGCCAAGGACGACCTGCTTCAGGACCTGGAGCAAGTGCTGCAGCTGCTCCAAGAAGGGGCACGCCTCTTTGCGGGGGCACTCAGGGCGCGAGACTGGGGTGCTGTACACCAAGGCGAAGAGTACGCTGAGAGGGCCCAGGAAACATGCGAGAGCCTCCTCACAGAGCTTCGCAGGGATGACAGAGCTTCGCAGGGATGAGAGGCACCTGTCCTATGCGATGGACGCCATCGAACGCCCCCTCTACCTGACCCAGGAGGCAGCGGAGCTGCACCAAACAACTGCCTGGGGGGCACACAACGAAGAAGAGAACGACCTGGACGCCGCGGAGGCCTACAGACCGCTGCGAAAAAGACCGCGGCACCCAGCGGACGTACTGGCTCACAGCGGAGAACCAGACTCGCAACCGGACCTACCAGAACCAAGACCAGAGCTACCGCTACGAGCACTCAAGAAGTTGCGCACGCTGGTACCCTTCCTCTGTGGGGAGGCACAAGACCTGGCAGCAGCGGCAGTCTCAGACCTGCTGGAGTGGAGCACCCAGTTCTGGGGAAACGTGGTGGAGCTGGTGGACGACGAGAACCCGGCCTTCCTGCAGGGCACCAACGCGCTACAAGCTGAACTACCAGTACCACCCGCGCTACCTCAACAACAAGAACGACAAGAACGCCACCAGGAAGTACCCCAAGGGCAACCAGCACCTGTACGAGCGGGGCAAGCAGGGGAGACGACAGCAGGGACGACGACAGAGGCGGGGGCACAAGAAGAACCCGCTGAACAAGAGGAGGTACCTGCTGCACCAGAGGAGGTGGGGTACCAAAAAGGAAAAAACGACGACCAGTGCGAAGCCACGGCTCCAGAAGCTGACAGCGCAGACGCCGAAACGGTGCCGTGGCACCAAACGACGAGTGCTGGAGCGTGGCACCCGACGACACCTACCAGAGTGGGACCACAGCGAGCAGAAGAAGCACTGAGCGAGAGTGACACCAGCGCAGACAGCCACAGAAGGAGGCGAGCACACGCCAATGTGGCTTAGCTAGTACTCAGTGAAAGGAGGGGGCACCAGCTGTCTTGTTTTTGCTTTCGGTACCTGCTGTGTTGCACCGGGGCTCCCTCCAGCTGAGCAGAGGTTTAAGGGTTGAGTGGAAGGTCACAGGCAGTGCTGGGGATCAGGCTTCCGTTCGGGTTTCAGGCAGGGTCAAGGCAGGACAGGCGGGGTACCAAATAGGACGTACAGAGTGCGGACTCCGGAGGAGGCACAAATCTTTTAGGTTACCCTAGATGGTTGTAGTGCGAAGTGTACCTGCCCCCACGGAGGCGTCGACACAGATCGAAGCACTCAAACCTTCTCACAAACGTACAGCCAAGCCCCTCTGTCAAAATGATGGATGGGGATGCGCTTCGGCGCGGGTTAGGAGGTAACTCCTCCTGACTCTAACCCCTAGCAAAGCAAAGCAAAAGGGAGAGAGGGGAGAGAGAGAGAGAGGGAGAGAGGGAGAGAGAGAGAGAGAGCTCGGAACTTTAGGCTTAGATGTTGTACTCCCTGTTTGCGCATCTTTCTTTCGCGAGCCGCCTCTGCCTTTGTAGTGCATGCAGATCTCACCTCTCGCTCCCCACATGTCGGGGGCGCTAACGCGCGCGGGCGAGGGGGGCTTGCCCCTCTTGTCCCTAGCCCTGGCGAAAGAAAGAGCTCGGAAGCAAGCTAACCAATGATACACTGGGTGGTTGGGCGGGCTATTGCCTGAGGGTCGAGTGATCGACCCGTAAGCCCAGCAGAAAGAAAAAAAAGAGATAGCCACAACAGCCAGAAACAAATTCATAAAATGGGTATCCCATAGCGAGGCCGAAGAGCGCTTTCGCGACAACATGTTCGCGATTGCAGATGCTGCACTTGGCCCGAAAGACCAGTTTGCGAACCACCTGACCACCGACGAAGTTTGCATCCGTGTCGATGGAGAGAGGCACAACAAAGAGGACAGGATTGACATGATGAACGAGAGGCTGAAAGCAAACAACTTGACACCAGCACACCAAAGCCACAAGCAGTACCCCGAGCTCAAAAGTCAGTCCGATAAACTCAAAACCCATCCAGAGCAACAGACTCATCCCGGAGCTGACCGAGACAGTCACCATGCGCCGGCGAGTCCTGAAGAGTACATCATTTGGAGATTGACACCCCTGCGTGACTTCTATGGTCGTCGCATCCCACAGGTCCGGCGCACCCGCCTGCTCATGCAGATATTCTTCATGGCCGCAACCAGTGCTACGGCAGTGCTTGCAGCAGCAGATCAGACAGCCTGGACACCCATCGTCGTGGCAATCTCCGCAGCTCTCGCGTCTTGGCAAGAATTCCGCGGTGTGGACATGAAGCTGGAGCGCTACGGCGCTGTGGTCGCTACTCTCCGAAATCTGATGCTTTGGTGGCAGACGTTGCCAGAAGCCGACAAGGCCGACGCTTTGCGGCGTGTGATCTTTGAATGGTGCCCTTCTTTCTCCCCTCCAGTCTTTTTTTCGCTGGCCCTTGCTGTCTCTCTCTTGAGTCTGGCTCCCTCCCTCTCCTCTCCTGCTCCTATCGCTACCTTGATGCTCTTTCTTGGCAGCTCACTCTAGTCTCGCTGCTCGAAAAGTCAGTTAGTTCCTTACGAGATGAGCAGCTCGAAAAGGCAATGCACCTCTTAATTCTTCCCGGTTAGACGGTCAGATTCTTTGCCGTCGCCCTGAAGGCCAATGTCCGTCATATCGAGAGGCGCGGAAGACTGCGAGCTGGAGTTATCAGGGTGTGGGCAAGGACTTAGCAAACGACGTCTTGTTACATTGTTTCTCCCACGGTTTAGATAGCAGCGGGTTTTTCCGCACTGACCTTTTCAGACTCCACCCGAGCCTGGACCACCTCCTTGAGCAGCCTCAAGCTGAAACAGGCTTCAGATCATTTTGCCATCTTGTCCTTTTCAACCCCTGAACAGCCCTTAAAGAAGCATGCTGACACAGCATTCCAGAGCGCGGATAGAGCCCGCAGACAGATGAATTTCTTTCAGATGCATCCGGAGGTTGCCAAGCCCTGAAATTTCTCCAAGGGAGCGGGAACCAATTCTTGAGTAGCTCTAGTGCATCCCAAGACGCCAGGCTGGTGGGCAGATGTGAGATGGCTGCTTCTTCGGAGCTTGCAGCCTGGTTGAGCGACGCACAGCAGGCTGCGCTGTTGGTGGGAGAGGGGGGATTTGGGATGGTTTGGGCTTGGGGCACGTATCTGATGATGATGAGGAGGAGGATGAGGATCATGTTGATGTTGCTGATGGTGATGATGATGATGATGATGATGATGATGATAGTGACGGTGATAGTGATGGTGATGGTTGATGCCGCTGTTGCCGGTAATGACCATCTTCGATGTGAGCGCACTCGCGTGCATCCTTGTCACACGAGGCTTCCGATTCCTGTTGTTGGCTGTTCCACAGCACTTGCAGTGCTTCATAGTGCTTCCATTCCCTTTATTGTTCCTCGCCCCCGAGAAAGAAGCGACCCATGGTTTTCTTGCTAAGGGCTGGGAACCTTCAACTAGGGGGTTCGAAGTGTGAATGGCCGTAGGAGTGGATGTGCCAGCTGTCTTGCTATCGGCGAGACTAAATCCTTGACCCCCTAGCCTAGCGAGTTCGGTGCCGGCGTTCCCCTTGGCAGCTGGTTGGGTGAGCAGGTGGGGAAAATCCCGAACCCGACAACCCTCTCAGGCCAGGGATCTGATGGACAAGGCGACGAGCTCCAAGGATCGCCAAAAGGCTTCCGCGGCCAAGGAAGCGCAAGCGCAGAAATAGGGTCAAAGTGAGTGTGGAACTTTCAACTCGAGATCTTGGGTGAAAATACTATCCCTAAACATTCATTCTTCGGCGGAAGTACTTATGTTCCCCAGTTCAAGGGGCGGCAGCAGACTCTTTGGAGCATCGCACAGATTAACCTAATATCGTCTGGGGCACTGGGGAAGGAAGATGTACACTCGCATTCCGGTTTCCCTGGTCTCCGGTGAACCCCAAACCTGAAGCACCTTGAAGGATGTCCAGCAGCTATGCGTTTAAAGACTGGGAGACTGGCGCATGCCAAGCTCCGAAGGAGTGAGGGCATGGCTTAATGCCCACCTGCCAACATGGCAGAGCAGGCAGCAAGCGCCTTCAGGTGCCCAGGTGGCAAACACTGTCGAGCCTTTGGACATTTCTGAAGAGCTGACCAGGTGCATGGAGAAGGGGGGGTCGTCAGGCATCCCAGTACAGCGGAACATGCATCAATTTGAGGCTGTTCTATGACTTTGCATCCTCCCCATTGCCCGCGACCCCTGAATTAGTCGACGAAACCGATCGATGGCAGCGGCTGCACAAAACCCTTTAACAAAAACAAGCTCCCCTACTGCACATTACAAGGAGCTGACAGCATGTCCAGTGATGCCAGCCGCAGATACGAAGGACTGCCAAGATGCAGAAGCTTATCAGTGTTATCACAGTCTTATCAGACACCAGATCCGCAGCCTGCGATGGCGCGAATGTCGCAGTGCAAGCAAAACGTGCTTAGCGTCCCGGTGGGCACTGGCGGGCACGACAGGCCTGAGACTGAGCCATGATTACCCGAGACAGTGAATCGACCGCAGCTTTTGCTCGAATTTTCCTGCAGCTTGAAAACCGTGCTGCATTTCGATCCTGCAATGGAAGGCAAAAGCGCAGAGTATGTACAACTGCCAGGAGCAGTACCCGGCGCTGGCAGCCTGCGCAGTTGTTTTCGAAGAAGCTACCCATCCTGTAACCCCATCGACCTTCTTTGCCCCCGCACAGGAGGCTATCCCAACAGCAAGCAGCCGTCCAGGTCGTGGCCAAGCTACTCGGTTTATGACTGAGGGACCAATCAATCGGTGCTGTCAGTAATGTCCATGCATGCCTTTGGAATCAACCCCTGAAGCCATCAAACCTGCTTCCTGGTGTCCTGGGCTGCTTTGGCGCTCCCACATGTCAGCTGAGGCTTCGCATTTGGCTTCCTACTGTGCTTCTGTCTGCTTCAGATGCCGTGGCCGTGGGCTGATGTGGCGGAGCAGCTGCCAGAGAGGAATAGTGGCCTTGCTGATCTTTGTGGAAAACCACGGGGCGTGAGTGGAGCCAGCCGGGTCAACAACCAACAAAGGTAATCAGCATCTGTTTTGAGCCGCGGGCTTGGACAACGAAGTAACTAGGCCCGTAGACCCAGGCCGTAGGTTCATTTATTCTGGTTTCCGGATGTGAGTGTGGAGGGGGTTGTTTGTTTTCATTCGTTGCGGCTGGGCTGCGCCGATGCTTTTGAAGTTTGGGTGCAAGCTTAACTCAAGTGGCATGGTTGCTCACCGTGCCATGTCAGAGGCTGCGCCACAGCCTGATGATAGCCACACGCGGGATGTGGCGACAACAAAGGGTTGGATAACTCGTAATCATGTCGAGAATAGCCTCTTAGGCTAGTAGGCCTAGGCCTAGTCACTTAGTCTTATAACCCGACGACACGGAACCCAAGGAGCTGGCACCGCCGCCCCGTGCAAGCTCACCTCAAACAGTATCGTACTATCGCCGTGTTAGCAAAGGCTGGTGGCAAGAGTATTTACTCAAGAGCTTTGCCCGAACGGCTGGTTGTCCTATCAGTATGCATCCAACCACCCCGCACCCCAGTTTTACAATCAAAGTAAGAGCACCTTCGTCCGAGCTCATGCGATCTGTAATTTTGCAAAACAGAACCTTGCACAGCAATTTCCTTAAGAATATAACAGTTTAGAAACAACACATTGCCACAAAGCAGCGACACAGGAATTTGTAAATTGCAATCATTTCCCTAACAGCTGCACAGGATTAGCAGTGTCTCAGGAACGCGGCTACCACATCTTGCTGCAAAATAGCACAGTCGAGTTGTTACCGGAAGGGCTTTGCCATGTAGGCTTTGCGACCACCGTTCAGGCACCCAAGCAGATGACCAGGTCGTGGAAGTCATCGCTCCAGCCGGGACGTTCGCTGGAGTATCAGCATCTCGGCAATGAGTGCGGAGACTACGCAATCCTGCCAGCTGACACAGCGGCTTGAACTGTGAAGTCGCTGCACATGACAGTCAGTACATGAGCTGCAACGAACGGTTGCAACATGTTGCAACGCAGCAGTATGCCTAGCGAAGCGGTCCCTGCACCGGTGCGGCATGTAGCTTGGTTTGGCCAAGACTCTAGATTGTCATTCCGTGCCGTGTTTTGTGATTGTCGATTGTCGAGGACGGTTCTATGCATAGACACCTGGGCATCCAATATGCACGCGCAGGTGACTTGCGCTCTTGCAGAGTGGGGGTGGTAGCTGTCTTCTGCTGGAGTGCTTGCCGTAACGGGAACCCGTAACAGGAACCGGCAGGGATTCCATAACAGCGACCACGGGTTTCTGTAACAGCACCGGCCTGCCTCTTCTAACAGGAACCACCGGGGAGCTCCCACAATGACTATTGTCGCCTCCGCCTACTCTTGTTGGCTTACAAGAGAGGAACCGCTTTGCGGTGCCCCTCTTACACGTCTTCAACATGCCATGTCATGTTGCATTGGTCCCGAATTTCCGATGCCTACAGCTGAACAATTCTGGAAAGGCCTGTTGGAATCATAGGTCGCCTTGTAGCTGCGGCGGTCCTAGTTGCTGCCATTGCCGCCGGCGCTTGCAATTCGTGCTCACCAATGTGGGAGCCGTTCGGAGACACAATCGAATCATCTGCAGTGTAAATCCCGAAACTGCTGGGGAATAGGCATCTCCGAGTGGTGTCGGGGATACGGTACAGCGGTCCCGCTCGCCTCCTTTTTCCTTGGAGGGGAGTCCGAGACCATTGTGGGCACAACACTAATCAGGAGCATTGAGGCCTAAACCTTAAGCTCCATAAAGTCTACAGCCTAAATTTCTCTAAAACTCGCCTCTGTGTAGAACCCTTATCATCAAAGTTCTGAGAAAACCCTTGGGGGCAAGTCTTCATTTGGGCCAGCTGCACAATTTCCAGCCTGCGCGGACCGGGCCCGGACGGGGCCGACCTGACACACTCAAATTCGAGGAGGATTGCGCAGAGTGATGCGGGAATTTAGGTCAAAAGCTCAGAGTTCAGAGGTTGGGGTGAAATCTTTGTCCACTTCTACCCTTTAACCCCATTACCCGAAACCCCAAACCCTAAACCCTGCTTGAAGTGTCACGCCGACTTGTGCACCTATGGATCCTCGCNNGTGAGAGTGTAAACCCTAAACCCTGTTGCAATCTGGGATGGGCCGAAGCTGCCACGAGTCAAGAAGCATAGAGCTTCAGCCCATTCAAGATGAGAGGTGGAACCCAAGGCCTCCAAAGCTGGAACCTCTGACTACTTTCGCGAAGATATAGCAGTGGATCTTTGCAGTTTCCGAGTGCAAGCGCCAGCGGTCTGGCCGTCTAGGCCCGCCACAGTGCACCGTTGGCTCTGCAAGCCAAGACGAAAGCGAACGCTGCTTCGGGGAGGGCATCAGAGCGTCAAGGACGTCAAAGCGCCTATGGAAACGCACGCTGCTGTCCCTTCTCGGCAACACCTTTTGCCGAGTACCCAGGCAGTCATTCCACCCAAGGGGCTGAGCAGGGAAAAGTCGAAGTTAAGTTTCCTGGTGCCATACGACCCGGCGACAGCAACGTTGACAGCTCTACCTGGAACCTGCAAATGAGCGTTTTTCGAAACGCGTGGAAACTAGCCTGGCAGAGACGCAGCTTGCGTCCACACGTGCACTGAAGAAGTCTGCATGATGATCCCGTCCTGTTCTGAGAGACACCGAGTGAGAGCAGCCGATGCATATGGTGCAACATGTCCACAGATGCTGCCTTTTGTGCCCCCGTTTCTAGTGGCCTCATGTCCACAGCTTCAATTTTATGTCTTGTTAGCTACACTTGGGGATAAATGGATGGGATTTTATAATCCCAAAGGTTAGTTAACCCGACACTCCCAAATCCTGAACACCGTGTACACGAAATGAGAGGGCCTGTGGAGAACTGCGGGGGGGGGGGGGGGGGGGNNACTGCGAGTGCTACTGCTACTGCCACTGCTACTGCCACTACTACTCCTACGGCTCGTGGTACTTCTAGTGCTGCTGCTACTGCTACTGCTACCGCTACTGCTGCTGTTATTCCTGCTGCTACTGATCGAAACATAGCCGTCAGTACAAGGCTTTAACGGTGTCAAAGTAGGGGATCGAAAAATCGGTCACCCTCAACAAACTTCCTCCATGAGTTCCAGCCTAGTTTCGGTTGCCGGGCTTCCCGGCACAGCTCCTGTTACAGTGCAGGTGAGGTTCCTGTTTCTACCAGCCCTCGTTCCGGTTACGACCCTGCGAAATGGTTTCCGCTACTCTCAAGCCGGGTTCCTGTTACTCCCCGCGCCCGTCTTCTGCTGAGCTGCGTAAGTACAGGAGCCTTCTACAACGTTGCTGCCCGCAAAAAAAACTACACTTCGGTGGCTTTCTAAGTGGGCTACTCTTGTCCAGCCGCCCCTGCAGCCTTCCATACAATCCTTGGGGTGCCCGTGCAAATGCTACGACTAGAGGTTTTGCAACTTGGGGTTCGGATTGGGCTTTGCCACAAACTCCCACAAAACCTTATTCCTTGCACGTCCGTAAACAGACTCAAACCTACGTTAGCGTCCGGAGCCTCACTTCGATCTGCCAGGCCGCTGGGAAGTCCCAAAGCCGGCCAGCGAGGGTTCGGGCTGGTTCAATGCCTCGCACTTCGGGGCAACCTGCACCTTGCAGGATTTATTGCCCTTCCAACTGAGAAAGGCCAACTGATGCTTTAGAGTTTGAGCTTGCCTCTATAACTTGCGGGGCTCCAAAAGGGTTTTGCAACTGACTGTTGGCATGCATCTGGTAGTTCTGACTGGATTCCGCGGTTACATTGAAGAGTCCTACATCAGGTCTTGCTGTGTCCTTACATTTGATGTTCTGACTATCGTCGTTCGTTCGAGAGAACCTTCGGCATACGCAACAATCCTTTAGTAAGCTTGGTTATCTCCCCCTTTTTTGAGCTTTCTGAGGCCCACGCCCTGGCTTGCCACAGAACATGGAAGCAGCCTGGCTTGAACAGGGGCTTACTCATGACGGTTCAGTCATTAGTCATTAGTTAGAGTGACAGGTAGTTCAGAAGATTTTGGGAAGTCTGGGGTTTAGGCTTCCAGAATTCAGCAGCCTTGCCTGGGACGGGGAAATGATTCGACACAGAGGACGAGGAAAGCCCTCTTATTCTACTCTGCCGACGCGTGCCTGTTGGCCCTCCGTGACAGGAAGACTGCTTGACACTGAACGTGTACGCACCAGTCCCTGCACGTGGCTAAGCTGCAGGGTGCCAGAATCATCAATGTAGGTGATCATTGTTCGGCACGTCTAGATCACAGTGACTTTGTCAAGCACTCAAACCTGATTCAAGGCCACCAGGATGTTTGACACAGGGTCCCATTACTTGCTGAGTGCTGCGATATCTGGTTTGAAGGAGAGGTGCCAGCCATCTGAGGCGGTGACACGAAGGAGAAGCACGCAGTTATGGCACCTTGACATGATTGCAGCAAGAAGTATATGCACCGGTGCGTGCAAATGCCGGATTTTCCTGATAATGAATGAACGGTTTCTTTCATGTCACACGATCGACAGTATGCAAGGGTGCAGATCTTGAATCAGTCGTGGAGCACTCTTCGGAGCTCGGGACCTTGAGAAGACACTCCCAAAACCCCCTGACGAAAGGGAGACCGGCCGGAAGGAAGGGGGCGTCCAACAGAAAACTAGTTTTCTCTGAGAACCTCTAGCAGCTCTAGCAGCCCCTCCCCAGGTGTTCCTACATGGAGGCAGCTTTCTTTTTGGATCTGCGACCGACCTGCCACGCGACTATGCTTAGTTGCCTTTGCAGTATCGTGACTCGTCACGGTCCCTCTGCCTTCTTCATACTCGTAGCATTATTGGTAAACGCATGTTGGTTTACATGTTTGTAACAAGTGTCGGGCAGGAGTTCGCCTTCATTGTATTTACAAGCCAGCGGGAGGGAGGCTGAGGGGAACGGCATCCTCCGTGCTGGATATGAGCATGTCGAACATGCGAGTTTTAGGGCTTGGTCTCGGTTTAGCCATCTTTCAGCTTCGAGCAGAAAGGTTCGCAGCGGCGTGGCTTTTTGCAAGTTTTATAGTAAGCAGCCGACGATGTGTTGCCTGACTAAGGAAGAAGGAAACGCTGAGGGAACTAGTCCTCGGCAACGGACACTTGGTTTGTTTGGAGGATTCAGTTCAGCTTTGCCTGTGTTTCGTTGGATTTTGCAAGTGGGAAAGCTGCGTATCTGCGCTCAAGGAATTGTGGTCGTTACGGTGGAGTACCGGCCTCTCGGCAACGGAGTCTTCAATCGCAACCCTGAGCAAACACACGCACAGCGCAAAGAGTTAGTCCAGTCTTGTGCGATGTTGGAGGTGTTGATTGGAAAGATGCTGTCCGAGCATTCATGTGGAAACTGCGCAGACTGCGACGTCAGCCCGAGGCTCGGAGTTTTCGGCTTCCTCGGCAGCCGCCGTTTGCAGCGAGAGCAGGGTATAGGAATCTTCGGCCGCAAGCAGCTCTCTGTCCGACCACAATGCCCACAAGGAAGATGTTTATTCAAACACATTGCTACGAGGGTGCAGCTTCATAACGAAAAGCTGCAAATCAACACGGTTGAGGGAGGTTCCCTTGTGCACAGATCTTGGCCAGTGTTTGAATGCTGTGAAAAGCCGATCGCATGCCCTGACAATGGCCGTTTGGGCTCAGTGCAGAGCCAAGCTTAGCCGACCTAGCTCTGCCCTTTTTTCGTCCGCTCTCCCGAAATGAAGTCGTTCCTGGCACTCTGTGTGGTGGGAGCCGTTGCCTTGAAGCAGGGCTCGCTGAACCTGCTGAGGCT